>JAUZNK010085007.1:0-12906 GCA_035046665.1 Euphysa ruthae | reverse complement strand
ATCCTCTACATGATCCTCTACATGATCCTCTACATGATCCTCTACATGATCCTCTACATGATCCTCTACATGATCCTCTACATGATCCTTTACATCATCCTCTACATGATCCTCTACATGATCCTCTACATGATCCTCTACATGATCCTCTACATGATCCTCTACATTATCCTCTACATGATCCTCTACATGATCCTCTACATGAGTTTATTATCTCTCAGCCAGGTTTTTAACATCGTGTTAATATCAAATTTGTATTTATCGAAATGAATGAAGAACTCATTAAAATGAAGAAGCAAGAGACTGTGTATTTATGTGAATAAGTTTGCATTTATTGTCATTGTTTTGTAATGTTTGCAAATGATAGTCGAGGTTTTTGGTGTGTATGGAAGAACATGTGATTGTTTTTTCTTGTGGTTCGATTTCACGACAATAATGAATTAGTAAAATACAACGAAGACATTGAACACAAGTAAAAGAGAATGGCACGCTTGAGTGGGTAATGTGGTGGTTAGGATTAAGCACGAAATATTTTTTTGCTGAAAAACACATCGTTTTTGGTTTATTTTTACACATACTAGGCATTTTGGTGTAACAGAGGGACCACTATTTGTTTGAACATCGCCAGGCTCATGGATAATATCAAATTTCGCAGTAGTGTTGCTGTAATATGTAGCAAGGGCTTTACTTCTTTTTATTAAAATTTTGAAACATTATTTGTAATATAATTGTTGCTGTAATAACTAACTACAATTTTTGACGATAAAGAAATAAGTAAAATAATAAGCCAAAATTGAAATAAAGCCATGATGTTAGAAGTTAGATTGACTAAAGAAAATTGCTATTTCCGTTGTAAACGTTTTCGAACATGTAAACAAAAGGGATATTTAATAAAAAAATCTTTTGTGAAATTTAATAGTATTACTTTATCCAGAGAAAGCCTAACACCATAACCTTTTTTCTCCAAGTAAGATACGTTAAAAAAATATCAATAAACAAATCAAGTTTCTACAAACAAATATTCCAGGATAGAGTAGATATAAAATAGAAGAGCGTGCCAATAACGCGTGTATACTCTTATGGATCCTGTGAGTATACAACCTCAAAGACTCACATAAGCAACTTAAAGTTTAGGTATAATAATCAGTAGCAACTCGGTAAGATGGAATCAGTTAAGGGGACCGATTACTATTCTTAAAAAATAATATATATATAATTGAATATAGTTAAATATTAAATATTAAAAAATATCCATATATTATGTTTGATTTTTAAATTGAATACACCATGGTCAGTTTCGAGTTATTGTGTCGAGGACCACCTTAAATACGTTTTGTAAGTACTAGTTAACAAAATTCTACTCCTACTGTCTTTATTTAGGAGCAATACATAAAGAAACAACATAACTTCAAATGATTTCAGAATCAAAGCATGGTTATTATTAATTATCATTATTCTTATTATAATAATTATTAGTATTATTTTTGTTATTATTATTACTATTGGTGTTGTTGTTATTGTTATTATATTGTTATTTTTATCATTATTACTATTGTTATAAAACATGTTACCTTGTTCATTATTGCATTAAGGGGCCACTCCCTATAAATTTATTTTAAAATAGATTTTTTAAATTTTTTGTTTTTATATATTTTCAAATATTTAGAATAAAAAAAATATCACTTTAAATGCTAAGTTTGAGTATAAGTGCTTCAAATTAACTTATAAGTTCTATATATATATATATCATTTATAAGTTCTCCCCAATAGTAATTGCATCGCACTTAGGGTCCAGAAATTGCTCTGTTGTAGCCCACGCGGTAATATAAACGATAAATTCCGGCTTGTTATGGCTTCTTGATATATGAAAAGATCGAAAAAACATTGGGTTCTACAGGTCTGTACGATTATTTGTCAGCAAAAAAGCGTTTTGAAGTTGTTGAATAATTGTGATGACTTTTCTCTGTTTTTTTTTTTAATGGCTAAAATTTGTAGAATCAAAAAAAGAAAAGGACATAGGCAAAGGAATGGATTTAATACAAAAACATCTACTGTAACTATAAATGAAAATTATGACAACAATTTAAACAATGTAAATATTGAATTTAATTTAAATACAATAAATAGTAATAATGATAAAAATAACAATAATAATAACAATAACAACAACACCAATAGTAATAATAATAACAAAAATAATACTAATAATTATTATAACAAGAATAATGATAATTGTTTTATTAGTCCAAGTAATTTTGAAGATTGGTACCATCTGGAGAGAGAAAAATTGTTATAGCGATTTTACTTAAGTTTTATCATTAGGGAACATGACTCGTGAAAGAAAATGGTCGCCGGAGGATGGTTTTGGGCTCAGTGGACCAGATTCAGAGGGTATGTGAATAATCAAGGTAAAATTTGATAAATCTAGTTAATCATTTTTCATATATTTTTTAAATATGAAATAAAGTTGTTAAAAAGAAAAATTTTGTAATGCGATGAAATGAGATTACAATCACAAAATTTTTGATGCGAACTAAGTTTAATTTTTCGTACTAAAACTTGCAAAATAAATGAAATACGAAGAAAAATCACGTTTTCATGTTAAAAATAGCCCAAGTATCTATTTGCTAAACTAAATTTAAATCGGAGGAGATTTATATGATTTTAAACAAATTTGGCTGATTTAACTGCTAATTTGAAAATTCGGTTTGTTCATTTCAAAATTTTACTACACTGTAGCAAAAGTTCTGGTGTTGCAGTCCCCGATGAAAAAGCAGAATGTATTAAACGCTTTTGAGATAGGAAACGTAATGAGGAATTTTATAATCACCATTTATTTAGCAAAGATATCAATCTGGTAAAAAACCAATCGAGTACATTTAATGACATGTCAAAATCTGTAACACTCAAGAAAGGCAACCCAGCAGTAAACTTAAATGTCAACCGGAGCATCATTTGCTTATTATTGTCGATTTGGAAAATGCATTGAAGTACTCCATATCAGTAACACCTTTGTGCATTTTTAATGGAGATGGCAGACGTCGCGTTACCAATAAGAGTAAATAGATGTTTTAAAAACAGTTAATATCTATAATCCAGTCACACCACCGTAAAAAACTGTTTCAAATTACATTAATGACATTAGCAATTATCCCTAAAAATTTCACACAATTATTTTGGAAACTTCTAAAACCTTTAGCGTTACTAAAAGTCATCTCTTGGAATCGGAGAAATACAATTTCATTTATTTCGCCTTCAGGAGACACGGATATAATTTTCCTTGCCATTGGATAGTTGAAAGACTACGCGAGTAGTAGTAGTATTCTTTTTCAGGAAAAGATTCTCATCTTTTATCAGAAAATAAAACTTGATGGTAGACAGTTAGGTATTACCATTGAATGACTGTAACTTGACCGATACCAGTTTAAGGTTCGAGTGATGATAAAACTTCAAAAAAAAAACATGTCAATCAAAACAATCGATAACTGATAATCGGTATGGCAGCGTCACCTCCTTGCAGATAAATTCTTTATTCTGAACTTAGATAACAAGAATACGGTGATTATCATTAATTGAAAATATAGAAGCACTGCATTTTGTGGGATAAGGTTGGATGAAAACAAATCTGGAAGTGAAAAAGTCGCAGTGATAACGAATTTTAAGTATATTAGCACAGAACAAATGACGTCGTTGTGTTTTTATTAACTTCGCTTTATTATTCTGTGCATTTTTACACTGGATCAAATTATTTTTTTATTAATTTGCATGTCCAACTTAATTCATTTAACAGCATTTCTATTCCATATTATTTATTTCAAATTTTGCAGTTTTTAGTCTGAACCCACATCAAAAAATTATCTCATTATATCTCATGTTATATTTTTTCTTTTTATCCATTTTAATTTTAATTTTTTCTCTATTTAATTGCAGAATGATTATATAACTTGATTTATTTATTTTTGTCAAACTTTAGCTTAATATACCTTTTGAATCTGTTCTGTAAATCCTAAAATAACCCTACATAAACTTCTATGATTTTTACTGATAAAACAGAAAAATCACAATGAAAATTTTTCCGTCTTTGGGTGTACCTCCGTCCAATATTACCTGGGCTATATTTTTTTACTTATTGGCTGCCTAAGTTGCGCATTACAAAATATATATATATAAGTATGCGAATTAGTTGGAAAACATATATTATAAAAAACATAAAATAAAAACATATTTTGACAACAATGACGTAGGCCTTTACCGCGACAGGACAAGCCACAGGTTAGAAAAGTTAGAAAATCAAACAACGTCCCCACATATATAAATAAATTTTCTAACCATAAACTAATAGTAGAAATAAAACATCTTGTCTGCTGAATAATCAATGTCTTACAGAAAAAAATAATTTACCAAGCAGAAATTTCCAACACTACAAATATTGTAAAATATATATACATCGGTGGTCGTTCGGAAACCACACAAAATCATCCAACAATAAAAAGCATAAAAATGAAACCGTTCTATCAAAATATGTATGGAATTGAAAAAGAACAATACCACCCTTTTAATATATTGGACGATCATTACGAGAATAAAAGGAAACTTGAATTCAAATAATTGTAACCTTTGTGTGACAGAAAAGCTTTACATCATAATAATATACAAACAGAAATATGCTAAATAAAAAGAATGAGTTTGTCTCCAAATGTAGACATTCAAATAAGAATCTTATAAGCAATGATAAAAGTAATAGTATGGATTAAATATATATTTTATTTTTCTTTGTATTTTTTGGATGCTATAAATAAATTTTTATCTTTAGATAAATAATATCTTTAGATAATATTTTCTGATGATTGCAATAAGCATGAAACCTTTGGTTGCACATTGAGTTATATTCACTTGAATCCCTCATGTAAATATACATATATATATATATATATATTCTTACTGTTTCTTTTCACAAAAGAGTAGTGCTCTATGTATAAATACAGAGCGAATATGCTTAAAGTATGATGAAAAAAATACGAAATTATTTGATACTTAAAATTTCGTGTGGACTCTCGTCAACATTCTTCAGTTAAATAATTTTTATATAATTTTTACATTAATTTTTTACAAATGTTAAAATATAAAAATGTAGTGCAATGGGATCTTAAATGTAACGCCAGAAGGGTGGTGTTTAGGGCGATGGAGGTGGCTAATCTTTGGTGTCGAATCGGATTAGTAGTTGGTATTTAGTTTGGTGTCTACATTTAGAAACAATTTCATTTGGTTTGTTGAGAAGATTGTTGCCCGTATATGTGGCAATATCCGTTTTTTCGTTTAGGCACAGATTTCATCGCTTAAAGTTTAAGTTGTAAGTTTTACAGTTTATTAAAAGTTTCCACTTAACTGCAGGTTCACCGGCTAGGTCCTTTATTTTCCAGTATTCTTTGCTAAATTCGGTGTCATTTCTATATTTTTAATGCTTTTGTATGTTTAAAAGCTGTTTCACATGAACCGATGTAAGTTTTTCCTTTGTGATTTTGAAGGTTTTATGAAATAACTGCTTTATAGGTTATATTTTTTGCAAGGCGTCTTTGACTAAGTGTACATTTCTCTTTGTTGTTACAGTTGCATAATCGCTCTCGTGGTGTAGCTGGGTCAGTGGATGTAACTTTTTTGTTGTGGGCACTTATTATTGACTTGATATTTGGCATGCAACTATAACTAACTTTGATGTTATTTCTATTAAATATTTTTCTAAACCTGTGATGGCTGGGAAAGTGCTTGCTAATTAGTTCCAGAAATTGTTTGCCCATTTATGTTTTAACGCTTTGATTATATGGGGGATTGAACCAAATGATTTGTCTTTGTCTTGAACTTTTATTTTGGACGTTTTTGTTTCGTTTGTATACAAACTGGTAGTTGATAGAGGATTTTCTCTTCTTGAAAAGTTGGAATAGCTTGCTTAAACAGTTCTTCGTTAGAAGATAATTTGTTTAGCCTGCTTTCTATTGCGAGTGGTAGCTGTTTTAATATGTTTGGTGTGTGGTTGGACTCGTTATGGATATAGGTGATTTTATTTTCTGGTTTTATATATGGATAGTCGATTTCGTTGGTGAGGTTTAAATTCCTATTTGTTAAAACAACTTTTTTCAAAATGGCTGCCGATCAAGAAGCACGCGTTTCTAAGCTGAAGAAAGCTATTTTTTGTAAAAATTAATTTTAAATAATATTGAATTATAATATTAATATTTTAAACAATATTAAATTATGATATTGATATATTAAATAATATTTAAAATTTGATAAACAAAAACGGATGAAGTTACCAAAAAATTTGAAATCGCAACTCACGGATATAAAAGCAAATACCAAAGAAACCAGAAATCACCTTACTTAATTTCAGTTCAATAGTAGAATTAATGATGCCAGTAATAGAGTGCTAGAAGTAAAAAGTAGCCAAGAATTTATAAGCAAAGATGCAGAGGAGAATAAAGTAAATATAACAAGAATGACAACAAACGATTAAGCAATACGAGTGGATAACATCAATTTAAACGAAAAGGTAAACAAACTTGAAACATCACTAAAAGAAGAAACCATCAAGGGAATTGAAACCTCGCAGTATATCAGATCATCTTCATGATGGAATCATCTGGTCTCCCCCAAGAAATAAAGACGAAGATACTCTTGACCTGGTAAAGAAAGTTGCAGAACTTTAACCATTAACACATAAATGTTATCCGTAGATTATCTGGTAATGAAAATTCTCCGGTCATTATATCGTTTAACAGAACGTCTGACAAAAATTTTATTTTCAAAAGCCTGTTGTACATCAATCAGTTGACGAATGATGAATTTAAATTCAAATATAATCCAGAAGTAAGAAGAGATGCAAAAACTTATAAATATATTTAAACGAATCTTTAGCAACAGAAAACTGAGAGCTTTTTATCAATGCGATAGCTAAAGCAAAACTTTTTGAATTCCCTTGGTATAACTTCAAAGGACAAGTAAGAGTGTGAAAAAACAAAGTCAGTACTGAAATCGCAATAAGATGCATAGAAGACATCAGTTTAATCAACTAATCACTCTACAAACATAACATTCGATTATTTCTTATTTTTCAATTATTTGACTAATTAATTTTATTTTTTAATGTTTGTTTTTTAAACTTCTATAATTTTTAGGTTCTACATTTGCACCTATGAATAACCTAGCAGCAAGATGTTTGAAGTGTAAAAAAATTGTTTTGGATAATCAAAACTGCTTTAAATATGATAACTGCGTGAAATCAAAAATGCTCCACACTTAAACAAAAAAATTTCACAAAATTGCCAAAAAATGACATTTCTAATTTTAACTGTCAGTGTAGTAGATGTAATTTTCATGTCTATGAAAATCAAAATGACATTTTCTATGATGCTTGTAATAAATGGTAACATATTAGGTGTACAAAACTAAAAGAATATAAAGACGTATCTAATGGCCAAACTAAATTTTGGGACTGCAGAGTATGTTATTCCTATAGATTTCGCTTTACTAATACAAAACCTGATAAACTGCTTGACATCAATACTTAAAAAAATCTGTAATAATTAATATTGGCACAAACTTTAGTAAGAATTGCTCAATTTGTTACAACCCTGAAAAAGAGTTTCTTGCCACTCATGTCACACATTCGAACATAGAAAATGTACTAGACTTAAAAAAACCAAAATAACATATTTATCTAATGAACACTTTATATGGGAGTGTCTAACTTGTAGGAAGACAAACTTTCCATAAAATGAAATTACTGATAACAAAATTTAGGAGTAAACATAAATTTATACAAAATGTTTACGAAAACAATGAAATTTTTAACTATAAAACAGTTTTCAACAAAGAATACAATAGTTTTAATATATTGTGAGAGGAAATTGACATGGAAAAAGACTTTCACATTTCTGTTGGTTTTAACTTTTATCATAAACATGGATTTCATACACTTATTAAAAAGTAAATCAAAAACAAATTTCAGTATTTTCTACACCAACGTTTGCCCCCTACGATGAACTTTGAAAAACTAGAAAATCTTTTGGCTAACTTAGACTTTAAATTTAATATAATTAAATTATCAGAAACTTGTAATTCCCAAGAGAAATTTGTTCACCCCAGTGATATTGGATGATTATTAACAATATGAGGAGATTAAAGAAAATGGTATAAAATGTGGTTGTGGTTTTTATGTTCATAATAATATCAAACCTATATGTGAGAAGGTTTGGATATATCATACCAAGATGATTATGATGAACTCCAATTAAATCGATTGAAAATGCAATGAAAAACAATTGTAATGTTATAGGTGTTTGCTTTCGACTTCCAAAAAATTGTTCTAAAGATATATTTATTACAAAACTAAACTTAAATCTATTGAAAAAGGAAAACAAATTATTCATCCTGACTGCCGACTTTAACTACAATATTTCAGACCATGATATGAATAAAACTGTTAATGAAATCATAAGGCTTAGGTTTGAAAAATCCTTTCAGCCTTGTATTTTACAGCCGACCAGAATAAATGATAGAGGTAGATAATACTTTTATCTATTTTCATAATAAAGAAGCATTAAGTGGGAATCTAATAGAAAAAAAGTTCAGACAATTTGCCAAACTTTCTAAATGATATACTAGGAAACACTAAAAAAAATTTTAATGATTTTTCAGGAAACATTTATGGGTCTTTAAAAACTTTACAAAACATTAAAATTCTAATGATGATGCTGGTAGCCTTCTGAAGAATTTTCTTGATAAATTTATTAAAATCCTTAACGAACATGCACCATACAAAATATTGAGTAACAAGGAGACTAATCAAAAACAAAAACCTTGGATCACTAAATCCATTCTCAGATCTAATAAAAACAAATATTGTAAAAATTTCATTAGAAGTAAAGAGCAATTCTGGTACCTTAGATATAAGTGCTACAGTGGTATGATAAATTCTCTTATCAGAAAAAGTAAAAAAGAATATCGTATAAAGTTCTTTAATAATAATTGATTCAATAAAAACGGTTTGGTCAAAAATAAGCACTGTTATATATAACAAGAAGTACAAAACAAAAAGTGAAATATACCTAAATAAAGATGGTAGAATTGTTACAATCAAAACATAGTTGCAAAGACTTCCAATGACTATTTTATTAATGTTGCGAGTAACCTTGTCAAAAACAATAGAAAATACTGAAGCAAATTTTAGTGATTATATGAAAAATTCGTGCCCTAACAGATGTTTCTAAGTGATATGAAATCTAATGAGGTTCTGAAACTAATCAACAATCTGGACAGTAAAAAAGCAAAAGATATCTATGGCATTTTACCAAAAATTTCTTGTTCCTACATATCTGATAGCCGAGCTTACATCTTTAAAAAATCTTTTGAAACTGGAATCATTCCAGGGATAATAAAAAAGGCAAAACGGTTTCCTATTCATACAAGTGACTTAAAATGATTACCTCTAACTACAGACCAAATTCTATATTACCTATAATTAGTAAGTTACTTGATAAACTAATGCAATCAAAATTATCAAGTTTGACAAAAACGATACTATATTTAAACATCAATTTGGGTTTCAAAACAAAAAATCTACTAAGTTTGCTATACTTGATATATACTCAAAAATTATTGAAGCACTAGAAAACACCATGTTGCATTTTTTTAGATTTTGCTAAAGGATTTGACACAGTCAATCGTAACTTATTGTTACAAAAACTTATGGACTTTACCTAATATGGCTAGAATCATATTTGCAGAATAGACAGCAAAGTGTAAAAATTGGTCAAGAAAACCCTTCTTTTCTAAACAAACATTCAGTTCCACAAGTATATTACTGGGACTTCTTCTGTTCATTATTTATATCTCTAAAGGGATTAATATTTTTATTTTTCATATTTTTGCTGATGATACAAGTTTTCTATTCTAATAAAAATATAAATATGCTAGAGATAGATTTAAATTCTGCACTAAAAGATATCTCAATTTGGCTAAAAGCTAATAAGCTAACCTTAAATATTAAAAAATCTAATTTAATGATATTTATCCTTTTTAAACGACAAAAATTTCATAATGATGTTTTTAAATTGGTTATCAAATATTAGAACACAAGGATACCAGTGAGTTATATTTGATAAACATGGCAACTTCATACTGACTCAATAAACAAGAAGCTACAGAGGCGGATTGGAGCCATAGCAAAAACAATATATACCAGAAGATACATTACGTAATGTATATAATGCATTTATACAACCTCATATAGATTATGGACTTTTAGGCTGGGGTAGTGTTTCTGATAATCATCTTAAAAAAGTTGCGGCATCTAGTTGAAAACCAATAAGTCATGCGTTTTAAAAAGAGACATGAAGAATCATTGCCAATTGTTCAAAATGATAACATACTGCCTTTACATCAAAACTTATAACTGCAAAAAGCTATATTAATGTGGAAACATTGTAATAACGGTATGCCTTTACCTATATCTGGAATATGTAAAACTAGTAACATGCAAGAATTAGGATTAAATTCTAGTAATAACAAAAGGTTATTTATTCTTTTTTGCAGAATTAACATTACACAACTTAGTGTGGTTTACCGTGGATACGTACCAAATGTGCTTCAAATTTCTAAGCATCATTTAGAAAAAAGTTGGATTTCATCTACTAATTAAAAAACTTAAATGTATCTTAAATATTTTTAATAAATATATAGCTCTAAAAAAAAAGATAAAGTTGTCATATATGATATAATATATGTATTTTATGAAAGCATTTTTAATATTTTAACGAGTAGTGCACTATTGTAATAGTTCACTTCCGCTGTGCACAGGTTTGAAATGGCTGTGGTATAACTTGCAATTTCTTTCCTGTCGTAAAAACAACAGCAGCATTTCCTAGAATATTAGAAGAAAAGCGTTCTTTGGAACTAGATTTTGTTCACCATGTATTTATCTATTTACCATGTATAGTTAAAACAGCTAAAACTTGTTTCGCTGGAGCATATACGGGAGCTTTTAGCTGTTGCAATTGTTTTTTCATCAAATTTTGTTATAAAGCCAAATCGCAAAGTTACATTTTGTTTATTGCTACTAGGGTATAAAGCAGTGTATGTTAGTTAGTGCACCTTTTTCTTTGACCAGCTATTAAGTCATTATCTTTATCATAAATTTTCTGAAGTCTGCTGACCATGAAATGTAAAAATACAAAACAAACAAACTAATAGTACTAGATTAGCTAGCCTAATATACAGTTCAAACATACATTTTTACTTTATAATCCAAAATATTTACAAACGTAGTTAACTAAGTTAAAAACAAAAATTCTTTAATGACATATCTATCATTAATATGATGGCCGTCTCCAAAAGCAAAGAAATTGAAACTTTAATGGTTTACAGTACCAGAAGCTACATTGACAACCCATATCTTTTCAATGATTTTTGAAAAGTATAGTGTAAAATATATATAGTGGAAATAACAATACAATCCTCTAAAGATTAATAGATTATTTTGATTATTACTAATAGCGGATTTAGATCCACATTTTTATAGCTAGGCTTACCATTTTTATAAATAAAGATTTATACTAATTATGTTTGTCAATGCTTGTAGACTTTATTATAGTTCGACAGTATTAAAAATGTTACTTTTTTCTTATATAAAATACCAAAAAGTAGTGTTGCTTGTTCTTCTTTCGATTACTTTATATTATTAGTATTTTTTGAAATGAGTTAAAACCTGTTTTTATTTATTTTTATTTATTTTTTTTTTTTTTAATATCCAGAAGCCATTATAAACACTCTTACATAGATATTATTTGCGTACAAAACGCAACAACAGATACAAAATGTTATCACCCACGATAGAGAGACCTAAATTGAATATGTTTTATTGTACCGATTGAATTATTCTCTACCGTTCAACTATTATTAACAAAGCAATGGAGAGGCGAGACAGAATATGAAAAAATAGGCCCGAATTTCTCCGCAAATTTCGCCACAAGAAAACTTCCTTACTATAAAGAATATTTCGCGTTGAATTCCGCCAAATGAGCTCCTGCTGCAAAAATTTTCAGTGCTATCCATCGAATTCTTAATTGTTTTTTTGTTGAATTCTGTTACAGCTTTTTTCTATCATCAATTACCATATACCATTTTTAACTCTGGCGTGTCAACAAGCTTGCCATGCTTTTGCAAAACTTTATATATCGATGTTTAAAGATAAGAAATTAAATATCAAACATTTGTTGCTTAAGAAAATTCGAATGGAATTTTGATTATTCTTTTATTTAACGTTTAAATAAAATTCTCTGTCGACAGAATTGAAATTAAGTTTGATTTGGTTTTGATGAGTAACAAAAACACACCTAAAAACACCTGCAAAATACACCTATAAAACACACCAGCAAAACATAATTAATGCTCTTATAAAAAAACCTAAAAGTAAACCAAATATGCAAACAATAACCTATTGGTTTAAACCTATCTTAGAAACAAGACAATGCAAAATTCATCAAATGTGGTATTGTTAGCTTTTACTCAACAGTTGAGGGAAAGCTCTGGAATTGTCAGCAACTTTTCACCATTCACGATGAATTCATAACTCAAGCATCAAGACTGCATTATAACGTAAACGATAAATAAATAAAAAATTTCAAAATCCACTCTTCACCATAATTATTGCGCCTCCAAAGACGGTTCTTTCAAAAATTATCAACCCACAGCAATATAAAATACATTTGCCTTTAATCGAAACGGCAGATTGTGCGCAATACAAAATGCAAACGGCCCACTAACGGACAGAATGCGGAAGCAAATTATAAAAAAATTCCATAAACACACAATTGACTTTCTGAACGTTACCTTTGATTCACCTAAATAAATATA
>JAUZNK010084996.1:0-12909 GCA_035046665.1 Euphysa ruthae | reverse complement strand
TATGTATGTATATGTATATTACATTTTTTTCTACCATAGGTTGGGTTGAAGCTGAAACCTACTACTAATCTTACAATGTATAATGCTTGTGGAAAAGAAAATTATTTCATGACTTAGTTTATTTCAAATCATTTCTTTTCATTGTAAATCATCTGAGTTGGTCAGCGATAAATTAATGTTTTCTTAATTTTTAAAAGTTTTTAAATTTACTTAACAAAAATTTATCGCAAATCTTCTCTGTATAAAGTATACTTGTTGTAATTTAGAATATTTTATTTGCTATTTGATTGTAAAAAATTGTGTTTATAACGATGTTGTTAATGCTAACTCGATTTTTATTTATTGTGTTCTTGCCAGTCTAATTGAATTAAGAGTGAATTCCTAAAATGACTTTAAAATTTTTCATTTAACTTTCCAAGAAACCTTATGCGTTTTATTATAGTTCTTCAGTAATTCTTGAAATAATTCTATCCTATTTATGAATAGGATAGAAGCAAATAGTGACAGCTTAACTGTGTTTCACTTCATTTCGCAAGTCATCTTTCCTTTTTTGACATTGTTCTATAATGTTCATTCCAAAGTCAATAATAGTGACTTCAATGTTTTTTTATCTTTGTCACATGGCAATTCTCACTCCAAAAAAACGGTAACATGCTAGACCATAATCTATTTTTCGAACTCTTTTCGTGGTATTCTGAATTTGTTGATAGTTTAATAATTAGTAAAATCTCGATCTCAGTTTTTATGAATTAAGATCTTTTTGTTATGTAGTGGTTCATCACTATGGATTGATTCCTAAAAAACAATGTTTATAAAATATGTAAAATATTTATTTTACATGTTTGTTACTTTGCAGTCATGCGCGAAATTAAAACCTTGTGGATAATTTAAGAAAGGCCTGATCCGCGAAATTTTTCAAAAAAGCATGTTTCCCACACAAAAACACTAGGTCATAAGGCATGACTACTACATATTATTGTTTTATATACTATACTCCAAAAACCAACATCAATCAGAAAATTTCAACAAACATCGTGCTTATATCCTGATTCGGATCCAATACAAATCCTATCCGCAAAATCCACGAAATATCTGAAAGCAGATTATAATTTCTTTTTTTGCTGATCTCGATAAATGAATTTAAACCTTTTTTCTCAACTTGGATTGATGGATTATCGGGACCAAATTCTTTTAAAAACAGCACGCAGTTTTCAGCATCTAGCTTTTCCTCATAAAAATTTTTTTTTACTAAATAACAAATCATAAATATAATTACACTCTTTTTTCATTTATTATTTTTGCATCAATCCTGTCCTCGTGAAACATTGTATTTCTTTTAAGTCAAATATTATACGTTCGAAAGTTAAAATTGTTGTTGTTTTGTGAAAAGTAAAAAGGTTCCTAAAATACATCAATTTAAAAATCTAGTTAGAATTGCCCGGACATGCCCGTGAGGTATAATTTTTTTTTTCCTAAAACGTTGGAATCAAGTCACATTATAAGATATATTATCATTATTACGAATCATATTTCAGTTTAATCGTAAAATGCCTACCATTTTTTTTTTTAAATTTCATGCAAAATACACTTTCAGTAGATTGTCGATAAAAATTTTTTGCCCAAAGGATTTTCGTTATGTTAGGAAATAAAATCACGGTCAAATGCTTCTGAAATCATGATCCATTATGATAATCCAATCCAATCAGAGAAATCTGCTACTTCATTATGTCATTAAAACGAACTAGTAATTACGATTGGTTAGTTTGTTTAAATCCAAGTCACTTTTAACGCTAATATTTAAGAGACAAGCTGAATACCCCGCAAAAATTTGTACATATAGTAAGAAAGTTATTTCATGGGTATCTTTTACTTTTTAGCTGTGTTATATATAATACTGTGTTAAAATATAATACACTGGATTTTAATATATAGCAAATATGTCATAATATTAAAAGCTTAAATAACATGAAAAATAAATTTTTGTCTAATCATTTGTGAGTCGAACTCGTCTCTGAAATACTACCCTGCGTTAATAATAGTTGTGCTTACACTTCAAAAATCATTTCTATCAAATACATCTGCCAGTCACTCAAATCCAAAGACATTTAGTACAGATTTATAATACTGATGGCTGCAACAAATATTTACAGTATTGATTTAATTTTGGAGGTGTTAAAACATCCAAGTATCGCACGAAATTATTATTCTTTTTTTACAACTTATAATAAAGTTTTTTCATCCCTCAATTCATTTGTAGCTTAAACCTTCAGGTTTTTGGAAGAGTTGCGTAATAGATTTATGGTTCGATAATTGTATTGTTCGAAAATCCTATTTTTCATATAAACTAATCTTCAAGAATATCAAAAACGTATAATGTCGAGCGAACAATGAAAATACTTAATTAAAACATGTTATGAAATCATGATCCATTATAATTATCCAATCCAATCGGATAAATGTGCCACTTCCTAACGTAAATAAAATGAGCAACTAATTGCGATTAGTCAGTTTGTTAAAATTCAAGTCACTTATGTAAGAGACTAGCTGTATACCCGCATAGATTTGCCTTAATGTTGTATTTAAAAAGAAATCTTAAAAAAAGTAAAAAGAAATTTGGAGGACCGGGGCATCGATCCTCGTACCTCTTGGATTCTAAAGTAATATTATTATAGGGATAGCTAGACTTAAATATATATTATAATTATATATTAATGGGACCTCTAAATACACCAGAACCAAACCCGTGGGCCCTTCTATAAAAATTATCTTAAAACTAATTGTTGGCCCCAATATTTTAGCTAACTGTTAGAGTGAAATTTGATATCTATTTTTTTTTTATGAAAATAATATCTGTTATGTTGAAATATACATTTAAGCCTAAATGTATAAAATATGGATACATTTAGGCTTAAATTTAATTGCCCTTTTTTCTCGGTAACTGAGTGACAACAGATTCAGAAAGGATATTTTGCCATTGAGTATCATCACCCAATAGACCTTTTATAGAAAATGCCTCACGGAAAGTATCAACAATTCTACCATCAATGGTGCATAAATCTTCAAAAGAAGTACACCCTGTAGCGTGTAATAATAAAAGATGAATAAAATATAATTCACTTTGAGCAGGACTGACTCGAAACATTTTGGTAATTATTTTACCACTTTCTCTTTTTCTGGCATTTCATTTATAGGTAGGAGACAAGGATTATCATTAATACTATATTTAAAATTCTAACACTGTAATTACATGAATCAGTTTGACACATCTAAACCATGTGGCAGAAGTTTTGATATAAATATTAGAACAGTGTGTTACGAAACGTTCTATGCGTCATGGTTATACCGGTATACACAGAAGTTTACCACAGTGATGGAATCTACCACCACCAATTACTGAAAAAAATTTTACAAAATTGGTTAAAAAGGTGGAATCCAAAGCAAAGAAAACTTTTGCAGAGCATAAAATGCTTGATAAAGCCAATTAATTGAGAAAAGATGTACTGTCTCTTGATTGAAGTAGTTGATGCCGGCGTATTTTGCGACGATACGTGGCAATGACGCGGCTTTTCGTTGTTGAACGGCGGGTTTGCCGCAATATCCATTGAAAACGAGAAGGTTTTGGAAACTTTAATGATGGGGAAAAAGCCTCTGTGGATATTTTGAAAGAACCGATAATGGATCCAGGTGTTCATATGATCGGAGGTTTTCAGTAAAAAAATGCAAAACGACAATGCGATGAAGAAATTAGATTATGCCCAGATAAGAATTTGGCGACAGATGTTAAGTGCGAAAAAACTGAAAAAGTAACCAAATATCTGAAAAAGATGGTGTAGTACCAAGATGATTTCAATGTTACTACATAGATTGTGTTAATTTTTAAGTCCCTAACTTGAAAATTAGTTCTTAATTTATAAGCTTTTTTCTTTAATTGCGTTTTTTTCAGAATAATATTTTGAGCCAAGATTTCTCAATAACCGATAAAGCTTTCTCTATGAAGTTTTCAAAGAATGTTTATTGCAGGGAATACTGTGTTTTAAATGAAAAAGAAACGATATTAAAAATATATTATTTTTTTAAGTATGACTGAAAGATTGTTAAAACAAATTACTGACCTTTGATCGCATGGTAAATAAAATATCAAAACATGAAAAAAAAATATTTGTCTAATTTAAAACATTAATTAACCCTTTATAAATATCATATTAAACTTTTGGACGGCTGAAATGAACGGCTGAAACCTTACGGACTTTGGCCGGTGTAAGCATCAATTTTGGGTCTATTTTGCTGCTTTTGTGGTTAACGGTTTACTGAATTTTTTTTTTTTTCCAAAAATATAATTTTTCTTAATTACTTGTTTTACTATATTAACCTACTAACATTTTATAGGGTATTATCAAGCCTAAAAATTAGAAGGGGTGGCTCTTAAATTACCTAGTTTTCAAAGTTCTCTATAAAAATTTCTTTTCTGCAAAAAAGGATTGAATGCCAAATAGACTATTTGGGCACAATACCTACGACCGGTAGCTTCGGAACATTGAAGTGATAACTGTCTCGATATAAAATTGGGCTGTTTAGCTTAAATAGCAAACACATCGATCTCTTGAGATACATTTTTCCAAGCAAATTGGCAGACGGAGCTTCAAAACCCTCAAGCTTTTCCATGATTGCTTTAACTTCGGAATAAAACTGCAACTGAGTCTTAAAAGAATGTTTTATATATCTATCACGGAAACTTCTACAAGTTTTTTGAATGCAGAGACCTTCATTTCCATTTATATATATATATAAAGAACAATACCTCTGGTGGAAGTCCGTCCAACTTGATTATATACAGAGCTTCATCGGCAGCAAGAAAAGAAACTTCTGATAAACTGCTACAATTGTTGTTCAACTAGCCCAATCTTTTATTCTATCCTTTTCCGCCAAATTTAACACTGACTTTTGTTGCCTGCTTTCATTTTCAACGGATCGCTGTTTGAAGTCTCGAGCAATTGCTGTGAATATCTGACGCCGAAATGATGCCGAAATTTGAAATTTAGAATGTGGACCGTTTAGCCTCTCTTTACCGCCAGGTGCTGTAACGTTTATGTAACCATTCGGCAATGAAGCTCATAAGCACCGACGTGCTCAGGTGGAGGTTTCCCAATTATGCTTGGCAAAGCCGAAATCCACAACTTCCTTTCGTTTTCATTACATGGAAAACTAAAAACTGGCAGTTTAGGTAATTTGAATTTACAAACATTCGAAAAATTTGACCTCTTATAGCTCAATATAATTTTTTCAACGAGTGAAATATTAATATTATTTATCTTTGGTAAAACTTTTTGGTTTTGCTTTAAAAAGTTTACATAACAATCGCCTTCTGTTGTCTCAAATAGCTTTTCTCTGTTTTCCATTATATGCAATGCGATAAGATGATATAGGATAATATAGGATCTAGGGCAATTTACCGTTATTTCTCAAGTTCTATGTAGGTTTTATCGCAAGTTTCTGAAAACAAAGTGTAGATTATATAAGAGATTAAAAACATTCGAAAAAACAATTTTAAAACAAGCGTTGAACGTCCGGTAACTTAGAAGTCAGTGAAAAAGGCTATTTTCCCGCAGCAGTTTATAACCTGGTTAAAATAATGGAAAAGAAAGGCAAGTCCGCTTGATGCATGATATCTTAAAAAAAAAAGTCCCAATTATCAAAGGCTGAGAAATACCACTTCTGTTAGAAAAGAGACTTTCAAGGGAAAATTTTTGTTAAGAATAAGTTGACAAACAACCTAAAAATATCTACATAAAAATATAAAATTATTATATTAAAAAATTTATTTTAAGGCCTAAGGCAAATAAAAAAAAAAAACAATTTTTATATATTTGCACACAAAGAGCGGATCTAAGGTTTAAAAGAAGCAACAATATCTATAAGTAAAAATATAAATAAAATTTTATAGCTATATAAAAAATTTACATGTTAAAAATACTGAAAAAGGACTTAAAGCACGTCATAAACAAAATTCATTATATATGCACTGATTTCTTTTTAACTACTGAGGCTATGTATATAATTTAAATGCATGTGCACGGAGGGGGTGAGCAGGAACATATTGGTGTTGATGGAGAGGATGGTGATGGCTGTGGTGGAGGTAATGATGCATGGGAAATTTGTACTAAAATGCGAGGGGAAATTGAAGGAAGGGAAGAAGGTGGTAAAGGTACTGATGGCAATTGCGAAGATAAAGGTAACGTCGGCATACAATTTGAGGTTGGTGCTGAAGCAGGGGGAAATGGCCCTGGAACACAGGGTGGTTGTGAAGGAAGTGATACTGGTGCGGTGGAGTCTGATGCTGGAATACTAGGTGTATGCGAAGGAAGAGGGGAGTGAGGTAATTGTGCTGATGGGAGTTGAGAAGGTACGGATGGAGATGGGCTGCCAGTTGAGATTGGTAATGACGCAAGGTGAATTGGAGCTTGAACGAAAGGTGTGTGCGGAGAAGGAGGACAAGACGGTGATGGTACTGATGGGAGTTGTAAAGGTATAGATGGCGTCTGGCTACAGCCTGAGATTGGTAACGTTGCAGAGGAATGTGTTGTTGGAATACATTGAGGTGGTAAAGGAAGAGGAAAAAATAATGGTGGTACTAATGGGAGTTGCGAAGTCTGAGTGTTTGATGAGCTGCACTCTGATTCGGCTACTGAAGTCAGTGGTGGTGAAGCTGGAACATGGGGTTGTGGAATTGGCGACGATGGTGATAGTGGTAGTAAACATGAAGGGGCAGTTACTGGACATATCTTCATACAATGATCAAGACAGATTGGTGGAATATCGGTTGATCCTAGAGAGCTTTCATTAAGTGTTGATCCAGGTATATCAGGCTGTCCTATTGCTCCTGTTGCAACAGGCACTGCGGGTTTGGATACCGGCGATAGGGGAGGCTGAGGGTGTTGTGGAAGCTGTGAAGATCCAGCATTCAAATGCACGCAAGCTGGCCCTGCACAAATACTGATACCCGATGGTTCAAATGATACGGTTGCACCTCCTGTACCACAACCTCCTGCCGCTCCACAACCAGGATTTTCATTAGACATACCCTGTTCATGTATTCCAGCACATCCACCATCAGCAGCACATCCACTAAAGCAGCGTGAATCACACGAATGTCTTTTATCTGATAATAAACAAAAATAATAACTTTGTTTTATTGAATGATTACTGATTAATGATAATGATTAGTGAAAAATTAACGATCGTGTAAAAATGCCTAAGGGTATAAATACATTTGAAAATAAATATTGGTTGTATGTTTTATCCTTTATTGATTATTTAAGTAGCTGGAACCTCTGTTTACTTTACTATTTTCTTATAAAGTATTCATGTGAATCGAGAAACAGATTGAAATAAATGTGAATTTTATTGACTTCTTTAGATGTAAAATCTGGTAAATTAAGATAATAAATAACATCTACCTCTATTTCTACACTTGCATTTGAAGAGTTTCAGTGTCCACAGTTCAATATCGTGCCCTTGGATTGGTTTCTAAATATATCTAATCTAATCATAACTGCTAATAAATAGATTAGTGCCAACTAGATTCAATACACTTTTATATAAGTTCCAAAAAAATCGGCTTCAGCCTTAATTTTTTAATACATAATAATTATATTTTCTTTTCATTTTAATTTCAAGCATAGAATAAATTTTAAACAGTTGTAACAATTGTTCTTGAAAAACTGAAAAAAATTCTGAATTTCCTCATCTGCATTTATTAGAAAAATTTTAGCTTTGTTTTTTTAATTATTTTTCCCTAATATAAAAAAAGTGTTTGGTAGTTAATGATATTATAAAAAAAGTGCATGTAGTCAATCAAATTGTAAAAAAGTGTATGTAGTTTATCATACTAAAAAGTATTTGGTATTCAATCATACTATACAAAAGTGTTTGTATAATACTAGCTAATTTAATGATTGTCAATCATTTTTGTTCACTATCCAAATCTAATCCAATATTTTTCAACTGCAATATGTGGTCAGATTGTGGACAAGATCTAGTACTGTCCAAAACAAGCATTTAAATTGTAGACAAAATATGATATTGTCCAACAACAATAGATATTCAGAATTTTTACAAGACATTGCCATTTTTCAGCAGCATGTTGTAATCTAGTTAAAATGATGGAAAAGAAAACCAATTATCAAAGACTGAGAAATCCGACTTCAGATAAAAAAGCGTTTTTCAAGGGAAACATTTCCTTTATCAATAAGTCGATTTAAAACCTAAATGAATGTACATATTAATAGATAATTATTATGTTTTAAAAATTTTTCTTAGCCCATAGGTAAATCAAAAAATATAAAATTTTTATAAATACTACATTTGCACACAAAGAGCGGGTTTAAGGTTAAAAAAAACAACAGTATTGATAGGAATAATCACAAATAAACCTTTATAGTTATATAAAAAATTTACAAGATTAAAATACTGAAAGAGAACTTAAAGTACTTTATAAATTCAATTTAACTGCATGTGCACGGTGGTGGTGAACAGGAACATATTGGTGTTGCTGGAGAGGATGGTGATGGCTGTGGTGGTGGTAATGATGCATGGGAAGTTGGTGCTGGAATACAAGGGGAATGTGAAGTAAGGGGAGAAGGTGGTAATGGTACTGATGGCAATTGCGAAGATAAAGGTAACGTCGGCTTACAATTTGAAGTTGGTGTTGAAGCAGGGGAAAATGGTCCTGGAACACAGGGTGGGTGTGAAGGAAGTGATACTGGTGCTATGGAGACTGGTGCCGGAATACAAGGTGTATACAAAGGAAGAAGGGAGTGAGGTAACTGTGCTGATGGGAATTGAGAAGGTATGGATGGTGCTGGGCTGCTAGCTGAGGTTGGTAATGACACAAGGGGAGTTGGAGCTTGAATGACAGGTGTGTGCGAAGAAGGAGGGCAAGACGGTGATGGTGCTGATGGGAGTTCTGAAGGTATAGATGGTGTCTGGCTACAACCTGAGATTGGTAATGTTGCAGAGGAATGTGGTGCTGGAATACATGGAGGTGGTAAAGGAAGAGTGGAAGATGGTGGTGGTACTAATGGGAGTTGCGAAGGCTGAGTGATTGATGAGCTGCAACCTGATTCAGCTACTGAAGTCAGTGGTGGTGAAGCTGGAACTTGGAGTTGTGGAATTGGCGATGATGGTGATAGTGGTGGTAAACATGAAGGGGCGGTTACTGGACATATCTTCATACAGTGATGGAGACAGATTGGAGGTATGTTTGATGAACCAATAGAGCTTTCAATA
This sequence comes from Euphysa ruthae, assembly GCA_035046665.1. Classification (NCBI taxonomy): domain Eukaryota; kingdom Metazoa; phylum Cnidaria; class Hydrozoa; order Anthoathecata; family Corymorphidae; genus Euphysa; species Euphysa ruthae. The sequence goes on along the minus strand of JAUZNK010084996.1, from coordinate 3,624 downwards.
ATTGTTGTTTCTGGCAATCCAGGTTGTCCCATTGCTGTTGTTGCTACTGGCGTATTTGGTATAGGTACTGGAGGCGTGGGAGGTGATGCCGGTGGTGGAAGCGCCACAGGTAATTGAGGTTGAGGATTTAAATGCACACGTGCTGGTCCTGCAGTATTAAAGGTAACACCCGGTGGACCGTATGTGCTGGTTGCACTTCCTGTACCACAAGGCGCCGCTGCTTCACAACCAGGATTTCTACCTGGTGCACCCAGTCCAACATCAGCGTTACATCCGCTGACGCAACATGGGTCACACGCATGTCTTTTCACTGAAACCAAACCAAAAATAACATTTTTTTCAGTCCTATTATTTATTTATTTTATCTAAAGAAGTTTTGAGTGAAGAGCGATATTTATTTAGCCACTAAAAGTTCCATAATAATCTCTTTAAAGAAAACTCTTACTTTTGAAAGAAGTATTGTAGCCTAGACATGCATTAAGTATTTTTATACTGGACACCTAACTGGCCATATTTTCTACGCTGAATTAACTTGAGGTATGAAGTGAAAGTTCGCAGTTTTTTTTAGCCTAATAAGAAGAGCTGCACATCTGGTACATCCCACACAAGCCATGAAATTTCGTGTAAATTATGTAATATAAACAACTCTTTTGCAACGAAATACATTAATTTACAACAGTTCATCGAACATGGTTGCTCACTTCATATAACGTTGTGTAAGTGTGAATTTCTCCAGTTTATTGTTATATTTTCAAACTTATGCTTAAACACCGCGTTTGTCACTATCAGCAAAAATTGTATATTTTTTTGAACTTATAAGAAATTAAAATTTCAAGATATTCTTGATTTCATTTTTTACAATATATATAAATATCAAGATATCGTCGTTATTATTTATGACGTAATTTTTATTTTAAACACTAACTGATTATTCTACCTGCTAAAATTGCTATAAAATTTTTTGTCATGATGAATCGAATTTATACAACGAAATAATAATTTATCATAAAATAACGGCAGCATTAGTACTATTTAATATAGTTAGTTACTTCCGTTATGTACTTACCTTTTTTCCTCAAATAATGCAAATCGTTCTTTTTGAGGATTTAAAAAAAGGAAGAATGGCTGTTGAATAGCACATTGTTACGGTTTTAGACGACAAAAAAGTGTCTTTGAAGGACATCTTGAAGAAAATAAAAAAAAAAAAATTTCAATAACTACGGAAGATTAAAATTTTGAAAGGACTTTTTTTAGGAAAATATTATGATATATCGAATAGCAAAAATTGTAAACACATTAAGAATATTAAAATTTTTCTGATGCAAAAAGTTGCTATGTGATAATTTAAAAATGGAAAAGTTTATTATCATTTAAGTATAAGAACAAAACTCTCAAAAGAAGTAGGAAACGAAATAAATAAATCTCAAATATCATTTAATATTGATTTCATATGAGTAACAAAAATGGCTGACAAAAATATTTATAAATTAAACGGAAATAAATAAAAAAAATTTTTCTGATACTGATCACCTAAAATTTTACCCACACATGCAAGATGGCGGTGAACATGAGCAGCTAGATGTTGCTGATGGCGGAGAATATGGAGGTGGGGGTGGTGGTGATGGTGGAGGAGGTGGTGGTGGTGGTGGGGGAGGAGGAGGTGAATATGCTTGAGAATTTGATTGTTGTGCTACACAAGCTGGAGATGTAGGAGGACATATTTTTAGGCAATTTACAAGACAAATTGTTGGTGGTGGAGCAAATACAGTTGCTGCTGGTCCTGGTGGCCCAGGAAGCCCTTGTGGTCCAGATGCTCCCTGCGGGCCTGAAGGACCTGTTGCACCTGATGGCCCTGGAATTGGTGGTGGAGGTGGTGGTGGTGGAGGAGGAGGAGGTGGTGTCGGTGGAGGAGGTGGTGGCGGTGGAGTAGGCGGTGGCGGTGGAGGAGGTGGTGGCGGTGGAGGAGGTGGTGGCAGCGGTGGCGGTGGAGGCGGTGGCGGCGGTGGAGAGCATGATGGTGTCTCTCCAGGCGGCATATGATAAACTTTTATTGTTAATTCTTGTGTTCTTGAAGGTACGGCGACAGCAGCGGCTGCAGAACTTTCAGGACATCCACCTATGTCATTAATCCCAGATAATCCAATACACCCTCCACCGCCTCCATATCCGCAATCACAGCCTGGATCACACGCGTCCCTCTTTTCTGAAATGAAACAGCTCACATAAATCATTATTGACTTTATAGTCATATAAAAATTTTAAAAATATTTTTAGAAATATTTTGTTTATTCGTTGGATTTCTTGGATTAAGAAATCAGCATAAAATTCTGATTTTCTTATCTTAAAAATTTGATATGTCATAATTTCCTAATTTACCCACTTTTTGAACCGTTTTTAGATCCTACGGATTATCATTCCTTTTTCGAACGCTTGAACTCCCAACATCTCGCGGAAATTCGAATTATCGTGGTGCAGCTTTATTATATCTCAATTTAACTATATCTCTGTCAAACTCTAATGTAATATTCCTACCAAAACGTTTATGCATGAATAACATAGGTAAATAAAACTCATTTTAAAAAAATAGAAGATATAAATATATAAAATTAAAATTATTTGTCTTATAAATGGTGCAATTTGCTCTATGTTCCAACTCATGCAGAATCCGGTTGTAATTGAAACTTCCATTATTTCTCCGTTATTCATAATAGAAGTTCCAAATCAATAGTGTCTTATTAAAAAAAAGATCTCAATTCTTTTCAGCACTATATATTTACCAATATCACGAAACATCAACATTCTGATTCTAATTAACTCAATGAACAAACCGATAATTTAAACCTCTTCCGTATCCCTGATCTAATTTGATCAGCCAAATCTTCCCATCCCCTTTCTAAAGCTTTATCTAATAATATCTCAAACATGGAAATACGCAAGAAATATCTGATGCACATGCTAGTAAAATTATTTTATTAATTACCATTAAAATTTTTATTCCATATTTTTTTAGTAACAAAAAATTACCTATACTTGAATTCAAATAGATGCATTAAGAGCATACGCAAACAAATTTTTTTAATAGCCGCCATTTTAATTTGTCAATTAGTCATTTTTTTCACGTGAGGAAAAATGGAATCATAAAAACTTGGTATCAAAATAATAAAGAAAAAATTAGATTCCGATGTGCAAAATAAAATAAAGTCGGTATGTGACCAGTGGATTAGGTAGGGTCAGCGGTTGGTGGATTTACACCTACTTTGATATTTAATTGCTTAAATAAATCTTTTCAAAATTTATTTCCCAAAACTTTATGAAAGTGATTTTAGATTAAAAAGAAAAAAAAACAATTTCGTAATTTCGATTTATGCAGTCTTTTAAATTTTTGTTCTAAATGTTTTAGTTTCTGTCGAATAAAAGCGTGCAGAATTAATAAATTATCAACACTGCCTTTAATATTGTAAAATCTTGTATATAAATCGACATGAGAGAATCTATGAATGGTAGGATTTATGGGTTTCACCAAGTAAAAGCTCAATTTTTGCGACAGAATTCATATTTCTATAAAAAATATTCTTTTTTGATGGGAGAAGTGTCCAAAAATTTGCGAAATTCATAAATATATCT
>JAUZNK010084985.1:0-12909 GCA_035046665.1 Euphysa ruthae | reverse complement strand
TCTATGTATTCGTCCATGAGTGTCTTACCAAGTAGTTGCTCGATGTCTTCATCTGTGAAGTTGCATTAATCCATGAATGGATCAGACTCTGTAAGTAGTTGCTCGATGTATTCATCCTTGAAGTTTCCAGATCCAGTAAGTACTTAATCGATTTCTTCATCCATGAAGGTATATTATTCATAATTTGTATACAAATACTTATATACCCTAGTCAGAAAAGTCTCTAAATAGAAATTTGGACCAATTTACACAGCATACTGGCAAAGTCTCTACGCACTCGCTTCTCTGTACCTATCAATTTTAGCTGTTGGCAATGCGTGCCACAATATATATCGCCAAATTTTTTGTGACATAGTTGTAAGGTATTAACTTTCAGCAACGGCCATCAATTACCAATTATAAATCTACGCGAGGAAGTGCCACGAGAGCTATACGTTCTTCTACATGTGAGTATACAACCATCCTAGCCTAGATTAGTATTTGCTAATTATTTATATGCGTGAGGAAGTTTTACTTAACTTAAAAATGTTTTCATACTCGGAGTATAAAAAGCCTTAGTCCACCCCCTCTTTGAGTACAACCTGAATCATTGCCTTGCTATGGTCAACGACGATAAGTTTTGAGGAACTGTTGTTTCAAAAGATTTTTTGTTCCATTTCAAAAAGTTTTGAAAGTGGTTTTCTAATGGCATATACATTATGATCAGATGTTATATGCTTCATCAAAGATATGGGTGGACATCTGCTTAACGTGCAGTCAAATGCAAGGATTCTCGTTTTCCTTCACTGTTCAATTTTTAACGGCACTGGTTTGACAAAATAACCACCTGCATTAAAAAAGAGCACATGAAAGGGAAAAATATAGTGGAAAACTTTTACCAAACCTTCATCTGTCATTGAAACACTAACTCCTGATTTTGAAACTGAGGGGTCGTATATATAATCAAATATCGTTTTTTGTTTTTTGCCCAAAGTTTTTTGCTTTCTACTCCGATTAATGATCGTTGCAACAAAATAAGTCCTTTATTCATAACTTCAATTGCATCCCTTCTTGTATTGACTTTAGACGAAATATTCTATGAATGTTTTTTCAATTTTGGTTTTTTCTTTGTGGGTTAACTTTCGAGCTTTAATATCTCCCACACTGTGAGTAACATCTCCTTCAAACAGAACTGTTAGTTCTTTTTGTGGAATACGATTTTTACATTATTGTTGTGTTGTCATTATTACTGGACACCCGTTCATCCCGCACTTTGCTTTCACTGTACACTTTGGAGAGTTTTTCTTGAGATTGTTTGTTTCTTTAACAAAATTATAAAAAAATTTTTTTTCTGGATTATTTATTCCTTCTTCTATAAAATGGATATTAAAATTTTACTCGTAAATGAACTCGTAAATTAATTACTAACATTCAAATATAATAATATAGTAATAAAATAGAAAAAGAGGAAAACTCGTAGAAGACCATAAATACCTTGTCATCGAGTACCTAGATAGACATTACGAAATTTTTAGCTAATTAAATTCTATTACGATTTTCATTTTTTAAAGAAGTTGTTTCTCGAAGTAATCCAAAACAACTAGGTTTTTTATAAAAGCTTTTAAAGTGGCTTGAAAAATAAAAATGGAAGTATCCATGTTTATTTTATGAGTGGTTATAAATGTTTTTATTAATGTTATGATGAAAAAGCACGAATTTCTTTTTTTAAAAAGACTAATTTATTATTATAACGTAAATTCTTTAAGAGTCATCTTTAACACGTATGATATATGAAATTTCAATAAATAGTTCAAGAGTTATTAGAAATACAGTGTATGGAAACTGAACCAAATTCAACTCACGGCATGAATCGAGACAACTAAAGGTATGTGACAACAGCTTTATGGAAGCCGCTCTTTCAATATTGGAAAAGAAATCAACCCAAATTAGATCGATGGAGAAACCCCTATACTGCAGTCCCATCAAACGGCTAATCAGATTGAATAATGGTGCCAGCAAATAGTACATTTTTTTATAATTTAATAAATAAGTATTCCGTCAAAATTGAAGTTTTTATTGAAATTTTAGATAACGTAAATTATAGTTAGAAAAATTTTTTATTCTTTAGAGATTCGCGAAAACTTTGGGAACATTATTTTTACAACTAAACATAAAAATAAGAGTATTAAAACTATTTATTTCATAAACGTTCATTGCTTTAATGTTATCAAAAAGTGGTTTGGATCCGCTAAACTTATTTTTTAGAATAGATTACGCGAAGCGCGTGTTTTTGAACTTTAAGTATAAAATCAAGTTTACTTTTAAAAGTACTTCCCCATACAATATTAGCATAGATGATATGACAATGGATGAAAGAATAGTATATGTTTTAATAAATGCAAGTTGAATAAATTCCAGCAATTTTATTATCCCATAACAGGTTTTCATCAATTAATACACCAAGAAGTTTTAGTTTCTTTTACTCTTTCGATTGCTACCTTACGCATTACAAGTTTAGGTAAATCTTCAGGTATTTTTTTCTTTCTTTCGCTTAGAGTGGAAAATTGAAAACTTTTTAATCTGCGTTTAGGGATAGTTTATTGACAACTAAACCAATTGGTTAAGCCGTTTAAACTGTTGTTTATTGATTCAAAAAGTTCATTGGTATTAGGGCTAGATGTGAAAACATTTGTCATCTGCAAAAATTATAAATTATACATTTTGGGACGCTTAGCATTGGTCATTTAAATACACTGTAAATAGAAGAGGTCCGTTGAATTATTTGTGGAACACCCACAAACAATTTGAGAATATTCAAAGTTAGCATTGCTATTGTTAGCAACGCATTGTCTTCCTTTACTTAAATAACTTTTTAACCAACTCAAAGAAAAAGTTTTTTGTGTTTAAATAATTAAATAATCTGTTATGCATAATTTTTTCAAAGATTTTAGAAAAAAATGGTAAAATTGATATTGGCCTATAATTACTAATTTCACAGATTATACCTGTTTGAAAAATAGGCTTAACTTTTGTAATTTTTAAGGAGTTAAAGATTCAGGAAAAATTCCCTTATCAAATGAACATTTTATAACTTTATATAGGGGTTGTTTTATTTAATCGAATACGTCTAAAACTATATTACGCAATATTCAATAAAAATTTTTAATAATTCCACAAAGAGTAGTCCGCATAATTAGTTCTAAATCAACTTTTGTCACTCTCGATTGGTAATACTACAAAATCTGATGGAATAGAAATACGAATAATCTTTTCTTTAAGAGTAGCGCGGAATATATCTTACACTGGGAAATCACGGAAATGACCGATCTCTTTTTGAAAATTACAGGTCAATTTCAGACACTAGTTCACACAGCTTGTCACTCCTTTCTTTTCTTTCAACTGATCTTTTTGGCTTTACATCTATATAGTTTTTTTGTGATATTGTACTCCCAACTTTGGCTCTGCACCCAAAAATAATAAGGTGATTTCCCAAAAAATCTAGCCAAAATATTTTCTTTTAATGTCTTGTTCTTATTGCGTGCTTCTAGCATTTTCTGTTTTCGCTCATCATAATTGTTTTTGCTGAAATTAATTTCGGTGTTGGATTTTTCTCGATTGAGTTATTTATCATCAGAAGGCTGACTTCTGCCGCTATTATCTTCATCTTCACCAGTGTCAATTTCATCAGAATGTTTGGTTTGTTCTTCTTGTTTGCACATTAGTTTTTCGGATTCTTCTTCGTTTACCTAATAATATAAATGAAATAACTAATATAACAAAATGATAACTTAGTAAAAATGTCCTTAACACTAAATATAGGTATAATTAGTTAAAATTCTCCGCTTAGAATGCTGTTAAATAGTTCCAGTGGACTCGCAACGTTATTTAAAGTTAGAAAGCATATTTTTAACAATATGACTTTGAAAGCAAGAGCTGTTTTTAAATTCCAACTTTATCATGCGTTATCAACTGCATCATTCACACTAGTTCAGTCGTGTTTAGTAAAGTCCTTACTACACCTAGCTAATTTTTCTACCTAGTTTTATATAATAAATAATGGTTAGCTTTGACCCATTGCCTATTGTGAGCTAAGAATCTTTGTTAATTGCTTATATTTTGAATTTCATGTATTTCTATCTATCTTATAGTCTCTTTATGTCTATAAAGTTTAGTACCCCTTTCTTTTTTTCCCAATCTATGAAACTTTAGCTAGGTACCTAAAAGCCAAATGAATAGCTATAGTGGCCATTTTTTCTTATCGAAGGTGTTATGTCCACTTTTTCCACCATTTTTATGAATTTCAAGCACGTATTTTTATAACTATATATAGCTAATTGTTTGCATATCTCTTTAATAGATTGGAATAGTAAGATTTTTCAGATATTTTCCTCTATTTTTTTAAAAAATATTTATATTCCTTACAACGCAGCTCAGTTTCAAGACTCTTGTTTTTTAAATAGTTTATATAAAGTTTTTGCTTTGTTTTTGAAGACTCTTTTAGTCCTTTACTTATCCAAGGGTTCTTACCTGTTTTTCATTTAAAGTAATACCTTCCATTGGAAAATTAGCGTTATAATTCAATAAATAAATAAATCAAGAAATTCTCAACTAAAGGTTTTATAAATTTTGTTCGCGTTTTGATTAAAATCAATATGCTGCCAGTGAAGAAGAGAGAGTTGTTGTTTAAAATTGTTTATATATATATATATATATATTTATTTATTTATATATTTATATATATATTTATTTATATAGTTTATATATATATTTATTTATATAGTTTATATATATATTTATTTATATAGTTTATAAATTTTTTATTAAGTACCCTTTTTCTGATTTTAATTTTTTCCTTTTGATTTTTTGCTATTGAAATATTTATTGAGAAAAAATTAGGATAGGTCAGGTAAATTATTTCGAATACCCTTTTTCAGGTCAGGGTCGAATATTTCGATTAGTCGTAATAATTTTATCAAAAATAGCTGTTGTCGAACCTTGGATATGTCGGACCATTGAAATTTCGGAACATCGATAAGGACCTGTTTTATAACATCTGGAAATATTGTCTCGGCAATTTGTTGGTTCCCGACATCAAATATAACTTTCTCATCCTCTCTCAACATATCTCAAAAAGACTTCTACGTTAAATTCGTTAAATGAAGTCATTACCAAAGTTTCAAATTTTCTAATTGAAAAGAGTTAATAGCAAATTAAAAAAAAAAAGCCGAGAGCATGGTATTTGGCACAGTATAGAAACTGAAACAGTGTCCTATAGAGTTGGATTTGCTTTTTCGTAAACATTCGATTTGCTCCACCAAGCGCTACAAATATATAAGAACTACGCTGGACCCAAAACTCATTTTAAATGACCACTTTAACGATGTCAATACAAAAGCATCAACAGATCTACAATTTCTGTACAGTTTAAGACAAAATATCAACTTAAAAGCATCAAAATAAGTGTACAAAAAGATGATTTTTCCTCTTATAACAATTAATTGTGTATCAAACTTACATGTGCGTACAACACAGAAGAAACGTTTAACTTCGCTGCATGCACGTGCAATAAATAAAATTTAACGATAACTTTGTTAGTTTGCCTTCGATTAGTAACCTAATCAACGTTCATGTGTGCACCACAGTTCGAAAATATTTGGACGAAAATATCTATACAGACAGAACCAACAGAAGAAATGCAAGAAACAACAAATGGCGTTTGAAGTTCTCAAAATTAAATTAGAGTTTGCAAGAGATCATTTTATTTCATGGGAACAAAGCTATATAACAAATTTTTAACGTAATTCCTACTATTTTTTATTAGCTCAGGACATATAGTAACAACAACTTTTACTGACATGTATAAATATGAATAAACATTCGTTTAATAAATAAAATAAATTTTTAGTTTGCTTTCTTAGAATTTCAATAGTTAATATTTCTATGTCGCCATTTGAAATGTATGTAATTCTTTTATACAAATATCAATACTCCTCCACCGCGCTCTTTAGTATTTCTTTCAAGAGGAATTGCATTAAAATTTGTTTTGTGGTGAGAAAAATTTGTTCTGAGCACTAGGTTTGGTCTAAACAGACAATTTTGAAAATATTTTCTGTTTCTTCTAAGAGCTGTTTAAATGAATGAATATTTTGTTTTAGGCTCCTAATATTTAAATACAAAACATTTAAATTTTCATATTTTTTTCTCTAAGAGATTCAGCTAATTCTGTTGAATTAAAATAATTTGAATCAATATTTGATGAATTTCAAAATCGTCGAAAAAATTATAATCGGAATCTCTTTCAACAAATCATTTCAAAAGGGTTATAAGATAAATTTTAAATTTTCAACAAAATCATATAAGATAAATTTTCAATTTTCAACAAAATCATGAGGCAAGCAATCGTATGCTTTAGATAGATCCGTTACTAGAGTACCTTTTATACCGATTTTTTAATAAAAATAAAAGTGCGTGTTGTATACTCCCTGCCAAAAAAACTAAAAACTTACAATTAATTTTTCATCGGACTGAAAATTTCCTTTTTCCGATCTAGAGATATTGGGCTTTTGTACCACGTGACTGCTGTCGGATATTTCAGCCAAAAACATATATGACATCAGTCAGCAACATTCACATCGTTTGCACGAAAGCCTATACTTCAACTTGAAGTACCACCTTTTACGTTTCGAACGGGGTCCACACAATTTTCTCAATATTTCCATAGTTAGCATGGTTAGCTACAGTAATTGGAAGGTTGTAGCAACTTTAACTAGATCTACACTGCTTTGACCCAAAAAATGCTGACTTTTGCAAAAAAAAGTTGCCCATAATGATTATTTTTTTTCAAATATTTTTCGCAACATTGCGTTATTGTTAGTGAGCAGGCTAGTTTCTTTTCATATGACTAAGGTTTTTCCCACCTAACGCCTTTCCAACCTGTAAGGCGGATTAATTATATGTTAATAAAAACATTGTTATTAATGTTGCATTGTTAATAATATTTTATAGCAGTTCTCTTTTTAATGTAATTATGCTTTATTAATTTCATATTAAAAACAAAAACAAACAAACAAAACTTTTTTTATTCTGCAGTTGTATTAATCACTTTATATTTGCTTACTACGAAAATAAATACTATTAAGACAAAACACAAAGAGTGCGTAAAAATAAATTAATCAACATTATTTGCATTTTACACACCTTACACTCACATGTTTTTTGAAAAACAAAATTATTTCAAACAGCCTTTTTTTCTTTGTTTAAATATTTTTTGTTTTTTAAGATGCCTTCTCCATTTTTGTGTTCTGGTGCTGGAATGATTTGAACAGAAATAGAGAGCTAGCATTATTTCTTTTATTATTAAGATTTTAAAACTGATTTTAGAATGAGTTAGGAGGGTGTCTTTCATTCAGTTTGACCCCACAATATATATGAATTTCATAAAAAAATATATATCTTTCATCCAATCAGGTTGCTGAATATATGTAAATATATGATCACGTGATTATGACCACGTGATTATGACCTTATTTGGCACATAGATAGGGTTTATGACCACGTGATTATGACCTTATTTGGCACATAGATAAGGTTCGAACTGAAAAATTGACCTGGTTTAGGCAGAAGATGAATATTTTGTGTACTTCATGCTAAATGAGGAGTCTGGAACCGAGTTAGATATTTGTAGAATCTAATAAGGTCTAACTTGATTGTCATATTTTTGTGTATACTAGTCTCTAAATTTCTTCAAATGAATCCGAGATTTGCAAGTCGAATATCTGAAAACGAAAAATTTAGCCTATTCCGTGTACACCAGACTAAATGAGGAGTCAGGAACCGAATAAGTTATATTATATTTTATTGTATTTAATTAGATATGGCGTAAAATGCATAATTTGGGTATACTTGTCACCTCTAGAACTCTTCAGATGGCGCCCGAGCTTTCAACGTCGAATATAAGAAAATGAAAAATTTATCCTATTCCGCATACTCCAAGTTAACTATGGAGTCTTGAAGCAAGTTAGCTATATTATATTTGCAGTACCTATTTATGTCTAAAATAAAACGCATAATTTAGGTATACTATTTACCTCTAGATTTCTTCAGATGGGTCCAAGCTTTGAACTTCAAATATCTGAAAATTAAGCAGTTTCCGCATACTTCAATCTAAATGAGGGGTCTAGAACCGAATTTATTGTAATCATTATATAGTTTCAAGACTACTTTACCGTGAAATGTGACTTCGGACCATGTCAAAATAATACTTGTGACGTATAGAGGTATTTATTGTTTCTATATCCAATACTTTGAATTATTTGAATATCTAACTGGAATATCTGACTGTAGAGTTTGTGTCATTTTCATAAAAAGAATCTCATGTAAGATTGTTCTGGACGGACGCACTCAATAGCTTATAACTGGACAATGTAGTGACACCAGTTAGTAAGCATATAAGAATAAATAGATGATAAATCGAGGCACTAAAGTAATTTAAGAAAAATACCATAGTCTCCTTTGCGACCCACACCCCACCCACAAAATGCTACCCTTTTCCACCCATATTTAATAATACAAAAATAGGCAATGGTTAGATGATCATTTTAACTAATCGATTAAATTGCTCTCTATCGAGATCAAAAATTGAACCAACGTTATTGTGTTCATTATGTTTAATATTGAAGACATCATTAATTGCATTAATTGTCTTATTCCATTCAGCAATGCACTGATATTTAATAGAATACCTATAGGTTTTAGTTAGTGTTAAAAGCGTTAACAAAAAATTTCCCACTAGTAGCATTGCGAGTTAAATACAATGAAATTCATTGTTTTCGGTGAAAAAGTTAGATATTGTGGAAAGAATTTTTTTAAAGAGTTGAAGAAAGTATAGCTATTTTTAAATTTGAAAAAGTATCAGATCGAAAAGGTTGGAACTTTATTATTCTGACTGAGGAATGTTCATTTGAAAGTATTTTATGATGATAAGAATTTCCAGTGTGACAGCAAAACAGCAATAAATCAAATATTGAGAAAAAGATATAGGAAAATAAATGCTTCTTACAGTTGGTTTATCAGCTGGCTGTTTGAACTATTCAGTTTTTTTAGAGACCATTAAGGGGTGATTTCCATGAAAGATTTTCACTAATAAGTTCTCGAAAGGTACTTTATAAAGTTTGATGGAAATAGCCGTTTACCGTTTAACTTGATCTCAACATCAGAATCGATTTATTTCCTCGTACTTTCAAAAACAACAAATTTTGTTTACTGGTATTTAACTCAATAAGGTTTGCATTCAACCAAACAGTTAAACCTCATTTTTGCACATTTCCTTTGAAAATTTTTTGATGCATAGCAAGTTGGTATCTTCCGCAAAGAGGTGAGCAACAGAATATCGTATGGCGTTATGAGGATCATCAATGTAAATCAAGAATAACAAAGGAACTAGAACAGAACCTTGAGTGACACAACGTTTTATTGTTTTAAGAGACGATTTAAACCCGCTAGTTGTTACAAATACTGTCATTTAAATAGGAATAAACTAACTCATTTGAAACACCACGAGTACCATAATATCCTAGTTTTTTAACCAAAATATTGTGATCCACCGTGGCAAACAATTTTTTAAGATCGATAAAAACTCCGGACGCAAATTAGCCAATGTCAAGAGAGCTTCACGTATCTTTTCCGTAATACTTATCAAACATGAATTCTAGAAAGTTTTTCACGGAAACCAAATTGAAACTCATTTAGAAATTTGTAAATATTTAAAAAAAAAACTGTAAAGACATGAAAGCATAAGTTTTTCTTGAAGTTTACTATTATTTGACGGTAAGAATATAGGTCTGTAGTTTATACAATCCAATTTTAAACTCTTTTTTAAAAATTGGTAAAACTGAAGATGTTTTCTGAATACTAGGAAAAACTCCCTTTTCGAAAGAAAGATTAAATAATTTGGATAGAATAACTGAAATCACATTAGTAAAATCTTTAAGAACCTCAAGTGGTATGCTATTGGGACCAGAAGAATTCCCACTTTTTAAAGGGGAAGCTTGAAGACTAGTAGTAGCTGAAATAAAAATCGTATTTAGATTAGGCTCTTTCGTATACTTACGGAAGTTAGTATGAGACGAATGTATTCCAGAACGTCTGGGCAACGGATGTAAACAAGGTGTTAAATTTTTCACTGATTAGATCAGGATCAATCAAAGAAAATCTTTTCTCGCTATAGACATTACAACGAGGCTAAATTGTTTCTTTTGTGCTATTTTGATGAGCTCTTAAAAACGTCAAAAAAAACTTTCGTTAACCACGGTTTAAAAAAAAAGTTTAAAGCTCGTAATATCCTTTCTTTTTTTTGTGGGATGTTAAATCTAAAATCTTAATGAAATGGCCAAAGAAAAAATTATTTTTAGTATCAAAATTTTCAAATTGAAGTGTAGTGTACGAAATAATTTCTAGAATTTCCGACAAAAAAATATTCTTCGTTATAGGTTTTGGTGTTTTTACGAAATATATTATGTTTACCTGCAACAAAGTTTTAATATACCAGGTTAAATAAAAAATTCTGGTAAGTGCTTTGATACAGTTGATGCTAGGTTACCTGATATGATTTTACCATCTATATAGTTTGAAAAAATGTTATCAATATCGCTCCATTTTATATACGTAAAGGGTAATTTTCATTAATTAAAACAGTTGAGTTGCGGACAAACATAGAGGTTAAACAAGGAGGGATAGCCCGTGTTTTTTTTATTGAATATGATGTTCCTGGTGTTAAGATGGTTAAAGGCCGTAAAGATTGCATTTTTGAGGAACTGAAACGTTGGCTAGAATTTCATGGTCAGAAAAAATGTGTTAAAAGAGATGAACTTGTATTAACAGTTCAGAGACCGTCGATTTAAAACTACCCGTCGATTTAAAAGTTGATAATTTTAGTTATGGACAGGTTTTTCATTTTATTGTGGAGTCAGTTTCTAACGCAGCATATCTTCCCTCATAATGTTAAAATAATAACGTAGATGACATTGATTGTGAAGATTCTTCTACAGCCAAGCCTTTACTAAAAGGGAGATGGCTTCTAAAGAGTGGGTTTGTTGAAAACATAGAGAATAGTTTTTCATTAGAAGCAAAAAAAAAATACTATTTGCATCAAATGAAAAACTATTTCATTCCATGAAATCTGAAAAACCTATACTTGTTTCTCAGCAGTGGCTATTTCAGTGATGTTAATGCGTTGCTTTTTAAAATCCACTAAATGTAATTGCCGGGCTTGTGAAATTTTTAAATGTGCCCATATTTCTGAGCTTCTTCTATTTTTAAGTGTTTATATCACCAAACATGATTTTGTAGTTTATGCATGTACATCAGAAACCCTTCCCAGTGGAACAAAGGCAAAAGCAGACAAAAAGAATCTACAACCTCTTCACCAAACTAGTTATAGCTTTAGCAAATATTCTATAATTCTATAAACTATAAAAATATTTATCTATAAAATAAATAATTGGGATCCTCAACAGAAAGATCTGACACAGTTTCAAATTTTTTTGTGAAGATATTGTTCCAAATTTCAAAGACTCTCTTTTATTAAATATAGAATTATTATTTGGAAAAACGTTTGTTGTGTTGAAATTTCTGGGACCACCAATCAGTCTGAGTTTTCAGATTTGCATCAAGAAAGATGGTGTCGTATAGCAGTGTCAGCATCAAAAAATGTTGTTTATTTGGCTGAAAAATTAAATTTTTCTTTAAAGCTACTAATATTTAACTGACTTGATAAAAGATTATGGTTTCCATAGCATGTTATGCAAATATGAATTATGGTCCTGACGAAGAACCAAAAGTAGTATAAAACTACACTCCTGTTTCGTTTTCTAATGTTGTCATGAATGGAATTTGGGTCAACCAAAAATATTCTCATATGGGTTTTAGTTCAGATGGATTAATTTATGACAAAGGAAATAATTTATGTTGAATTATTGAAATAAAGTCGTTAAAAATACGCAAAAGTCAACTAGTTTGATTTATTGAAAGAAGTTTACGAAGATTCTAAATTAAAAACGTTAATGAGTACCTTACTTGAATTATTTTTCATGTGGAGAAATATTCGGGAACGTCCATTTTTGAGATTTTCGCGTGAATTTAATTTCGCGTACCAGGGTTTTCCATGGATTACGCGTGGAGAAATTTTCGCGAAGGGGTAGAGATTGAGAAAAAAAATTTTCTAATATGCTGTCTTTATTAACCCAGTTCAACTTAATGGAAAAACACCGAACTAAATCAACTATACAGCTCGTGGAAACAAAACAAATAAAAATTTTTTACTTTTAAGTTTGCATAGCAGTATGGTAGCAGTAATGATACCGGGGTTTTTAAAAAACTCAGAGTTTGGTAAAATGTTTGATTTAGAGACAATGAATACGCCGGATCCAAGAACCGTTGAAGGATGCCGATTTGATCCACTACCTTATTTCATTGTCGGCGATGAGATATTTCCTCTGAAAACATGGTGAATGAGACCTTTCCCAGGTAACCTTACCGAGGAACAAAGAATTTTAAATTACAGGCTCTCTAGAGCAAGAAGGATTATTGAAAATTTTTTTGGTATTTTTGTTACCCGCTTTCGGATTTTTCTCGTTCCAATTAAGGCAAAAGTATTAAATGCTGAGATTTACATAAAAACCTGTATTGCACTTCATAACTACTTGAGACAAACATAAAACCCGTCATATTGCCCACAAGGATTTGTTGACAGCGAATCAGCAAATGGAGAAATTGTGCCTGGTAATTGGAGGGGAGAAAACAAAGATACTTCAGGCTTGTTCTCTAACATTCACAAAAATCGCGGTGATAGGTACTTAGATGACGCTAAAGATATGAGGGTAGCCTTAAAGGGATTTGTTAACAGCCCTGAAGGTCAAGTGTCATGGCAGTTAA
>JAUZNK010084974.1:0-12911 GCA_035046665.1 Euphysa ruthae | reverse complement strand
TCACTAATACTGACTTATGCTGAGTTATTCATTCTTCACTAATACTGACTTATGCTGAGTTATTCATTCTTCACTAATACTGACTTATGCTGAGTTATTCATTCTTCACTAACACTGACATATGCTGAGTTATTCATTCTTCACTAATACTGACTTATGCTGAGTTATTCATTCTTCACTAATACTGACTTATGCAGAGTTATTCATTCTTCACTAAGTATAGGTTTTACATCACTTAACAACTTTCTTTTCAATGTGATTAAATTACTCTTTCTTCTCAAAATGTTACTCACAACCACATTAAAAGTTTTGGAGAACTTATGGATCCACTCCCCTGTTTATTTTTACTGAAACTTCATAACATCCAGGGATTCCTGTGTATCAACCAGCATTTTAAACAAGGTGGTCCTTAAAGTCATCCTCAATACCAACAATCGCCTTTTCTCCAAATCTACTCACAATATTCATTAAGTTATCATAAAATCTGCATTGAGGGGAATAAACCCCATGTAACGATACTACCTTCTAAATAGCAATTATTCAATCACTAACTCTGCTCACAAAAAAAAAAAAAAAAAAAAAAAAATATTCCTACTCCTCCATTAACTACTCCTCCATTATTATCTTATCGCCTATCTAAAATAGAGTATGCCTTAAAGTTTTACCTGCTATCAATTCGATAAATTCTTCTTTCTATCTAACTTCTTGAAAACAGCACATGTCTAGATGTAAGTTCTAACATTTCTGCAACTTCTTCTGATCTACCTTGTAAAGTATCTACTTTCTGTGTGATGCAGTCTCAAAATAACAATCTTATCTAGAGCTAAACCTACCATGTATAACACATCCAATCTATCTGATAAATACTCACACAGCAACAAACTCTATTTGAGAATATCTGGAAGACGTTTTGAAATGCAAATGTATATTCAACAAAAATTCTACTTCGAAATAGAAATATTTTTGAGAATTAGAAAATGAACATAAAGAATTATACACCATATATTATTCTCTACAATTTAAAACTAAACAAGTCAAACCTAAAAAAAAATTTTGTATCAAAATAGGGTTAAAACAAGATTTCTTGTACAGAAAATCACTTCGTTGTTTTATAATCTATTTTGAGAATCATTATGAGTCCTATTTATATTAATAGTCCTATTTTGTATTGTGTAAATTTGCGTACTCATGTTCCAAAGTTTTACATTTACACAATACAACCACTGTTTTCTAGAAAACTTGTACTTGTTACAATTTTTTTAAACAAAATTTAATTTTTGAGAAATTTACAAATTTTTTGGAAAGTGGGCATATAACTCAAATTAGGTTAGGTCTTTTAATTCAAAAAATTTCACGTAACTTTAGAGAAATTTACAAAAGCCCTTCTTTGCGAATTTTTTCAAAAAAATCAAAATCGAAATTAACTGTGAAAAGAGTGTGTGACGCACGTACGGAAGTGAATTTAAAGTCTATTTTTTAAGACTAGAATCCAGGGAACAAAAAAAGGTATGAAACAACCAACATCATGCACTCAGGCAAATAACCATAGCAAAATACAAAGTGAATACCTTTTCTTAGTAGTACTGTCATCTTCATTGCTAGTTTCTTTTTCCTCTTCATTATCCTCAGTAAGATCATATCGCTTTACAGTTGACCAACCACCTAACAAAGGATGTATATCTCTTAATTCCACAGGTTTTATTTCCTCAGCCTCTGGTTTCTAAATGAGAAATTTATCAAAATATCAGTTATCCACATTAAAAGAAAATCTAAAATCAGTCCTTCATTTGAGGAATGAATTTAAAATATTTTTTGGTAAGGAAAAGAAAGTCATTAAATGGAATAATTGAAAAAAAAAATAAAGCAAGGCAAGGTTGCCTTCAAAAAGATACGAGCTATCAATATTTTTTTCTTGGTTATACTAAAATAAGGCTAACAAAAAATTTTTTAAATCCATTATTGCCACATAATTTGCCTCATTAACCCTTAACTTCATGCAAAAAATTTGAAAAACCAACTGAATGAATTTCAAAAAAAGCATGAAATTATGACTTTGGCCTTATTTACCCAAATGTTAGCAAAGCTATGAATATTCCAGAATATGACAAATGATAAAGAGCGCTCCACTGCACCAGATCATTGATAAAATATTATTCCTATTTCATGCATTAAAATTTCATTAGTATGTTAATCCAACTCTATTTTACAGTAGTATAAAAATTCATCTACCAACACCATATTAGGCGGTAGCGTTTGAGTAAAGTATTCTATGTTGACACTATGGATACATATACAATTGATAAACAATTTTACTTACAAATGTAGATTAGTAAATACAGCTATCAAAAATATAAGACAATTGAATTAATAGGAGAAATTTTCAAATGAAGAGAGGACCATAGATATTAAACCAGTAGCTATGTTTATAGTATTTATACTTATTTATTACTTAGTTATTATGTGGGGCTTGTAGATTGGAAGTTTTTATTAGATTTCATTCAAAAATTTTTACCAATTTTCACAGAGTAAAATCTGAACTATATAAGGATCAAAGTCATATTCAGTAAGGAAATGAAGCATATTTACCTGGATTGGCTCCATAGGAATATAATGTTGAGTTGTCTCTTCTGATTTTCTAAAAAAATAATACTTCCATTTGTTTTAAATAAAGATTTCTCAATCTAACAAATCAATATCATTACTAATAACAAGAAAATCTCACATTTCATAGTTACAACAAATTTCCGAACAAAAAACAGCAAAAAAGTATCAAATAAAGGATGTAGCAGTGGGTCAATAAGTCAAGACTCTGACAATATTGAAAATAAAACAGTTCTGCTATTACCATAAATTATAGCACCCCGGCCAGCTTCGCAAAGAATAAGAAAAAAAAGAATTTCTGGTGAAAATTTTAAAATATTAACAAGTAACTTTTTAACTTAAAGATTCTTGAATACGAAATAACTATCTAATTGTTTGTTTTGTCATCATGATTAACATTTGTTAATGTCTTTGCAGCAAACATTTCATGTAAGGCAACAGAGTTTTTAACATGCTTACATGTGTAGAATTGATAGAGCAAACTTTTTACAGCTTCATGCCCATCTTTTCACAGCTTCATGCCCATCTTAACGCCAACCTAATTACGGAAATATAGGAAGTGGTTTCTTTTATAGTAAGGCCAGATACTACTAAAATTGCCACCCAAAACTAATAACCATCTCTTAGCCAAATGAACTGTCCGCACCAGAAACCAAAGTTTTCATACTTTAACAAACTTAAACATGAAAATTGTATAAAATTTTTAACAAAAAAATAAAAGAACATTTTATCTATTACTGTAAATTTTGTTTATAATCACTTTTACCCTCATACATAAAAGGAACTCTTGATTTTTATGTACTATTTACTTAAAAATTAGAATTCCATGAATTCAGTAAAACCTAAATGATCTTCATTAGAAGCATTCTAAAATAAATAATAACAATACTAAAAAAAACAATACCTTTTCCTTTCAAGATCTTTAAAACATTCAGGTTTCTCCCATGAAGATGCTAAAATAATGAAATTATGTTTATTATGGCAGAACATGCTAATACTGCAAGTAATGCTGAGATATGATCAAATTACAGTCCTTTCTGGCAAGAATATAGAGGGAATCTAAAAGAATAGCTAAGATCCTTGACTGATAGTCAAAAAACGCAAAATATAGAAGCCTAATAGCAGATTCCAAGAGCTTGCAAGTAGATTCCAAGAGCCTGCTAAAAAATTGTTAAACTGAAAAACAGTATCTACTACGTTTATTGGTTATTTATACAGCTAACCTATTAGTCTTTGTCCTAACATTAAAATTATTAATTTTATAGAGAAAGAAATTTGTTTTTTTATACCTTTGCTAACCAAATTCACACATAGGAATGAATTGCACTTGCTCGCTGATTTTAAATTTAGTTTATATTTATTATCTTACTAGTTTAAAGTTTTAATTTTAAGTTTTAATGTAGTTTCTTTATCAAAAGTTAATACCAATCAAACACACCTCACGTAATTCTCTTCATACTATATTAATACCAATCAGACAGACTTCGCGTAATTCATATTATATGTAAAAATATCATTTTCAGATCAAAATTGATTGGTTTTATTTCAATTAAATTTGTGTTATAAATAAATAATCATAAAAATAAATTTTTGGAAATGGAATGAATTTTGCTAGAACAGTAATTTATTTTTTACTTAATGAAATTTGAATCCCAAATGAAATTTAAATGCATGTCTCAGTAGAGTTTTTTACTAAAAACTAGATTCACTATTAAGAGTGGTCTATATAGAACGTATTCTTTTTAAGACAATTTGATTAAAAAAAAATAAAGTGAACATGAAATCAAAATAACAAACACTGGATAAAGCTTCTGATTTTATAAAAACTTATTATAATGAGCAGATTGGTAACAACATGTCTTTTTTATATCAACCAATGTAACTTTGTATACATCATTCGTTACAAATCCAATATGTGAAAAAATTCAGAAAATATGAAGTAAAATATAAATACCCCCAGTTACAGAGTTATAGTAGTAAACAAAGCCTTGTGGCCCATCCATTTCAGTCCATGGATAAGTTGCAGACTTGTCAGTATTTAAAGATGAAGTTGAAGCATTGGCTGAAAATAATAAATAATTTATTATCCACAAGATAAAAAAATATATTTTTATTAATGTTTTGATCACTGACTGCACCCCCAGACATTTTACAAATGATAATACAAAAAAATATAACAAACGTAGAAATTCAACAAAAACTAAGCTATAATAAAATATTATAGGCCTAGAGAATACTTATATTTTCTATTGATAGAGACTCAACACTATGTTTTTGAAATAACTCTAAAAACAAAATTTATTAATCATTGCATATCTTTTCCTGGAATGTCTTTCTTTTATTTTGTTAATGTAAGGAAGTTTACTTTATTAAATATACTTTGTACAAAGATGTGCAGTATTACACCATATTGTTATATTTAAAATGAGTATGCCAGATTGAGAATTAAAACTACATTGAATGGCAACAATTCAGTGACATTTATTAATATATACTCAAAATAATTATAAATATAAATGGTTTACGTGAATTATATTTCATTCACATTACTCCAGTAATTAAATCAGCTAATTGATCAACAGAAATTTCTCGAAAATTTTTTAAGATATTGTGTTTTTTTGTCATTCGTACATAAATCAATTATAATACAATATCAATTAAAATTTAGAAAAAAAAAATCAAAATATTGAAAAAATTAATGTGGTATTTCCCCGATTTTCAAAAATCTATTTGGCAATAAAATAAAATTATCACATTTCTTAGTTTTTCTTTCGCAAAAAAAAAATTAAAGATTATCAGAACCTTTAAAACAGCAATATCAGAACTTAAATGCAAAATTGTATTTTTTGGACAAAATCTGACTTTTTCTAAGACTAGGTAAAAAACCTGGAAAGTCTTTTATAAACAGATTTTCAAAAAATTCCAAAAATTTTATTTCAAAGCATATTTGACACCTCTCAGGACAAGGGAGAGACAATTTTTGTCTAATTCCATAATTCCATCTAGTTTTTTAACCTCTTACAAAATTCAAAAAAAGTTAATCAACAAATTTTGAGAAAATTCAAAAAATATTTGCGCATATTCAGGTCTAGTACCAAAAAAAAAAGAGATTTTTTTAAAATAAAAATAAAACTGTGACTTGATTTCCCTGAGCAGCTTAAAACCAAATTTTAGAAAAAAAAAATTACCAACTTTGAAGAAAAATAAGCGGAACGTCGATGAATTCATAGGAAACAGACCGCTTTCCTGCATGCCCAAAAAATAAAATTATGCAAAAATAAAAAATAATTCAAAAGACAACAAAATGACAGCAATAATATATATCTGAAATATATTCATATAACCAATTCTATAAAAATTTTTACCTTAAGTTTTCATCAAATTTAAATATAAAAAGATCATTTTTATGAAAAAATTTTAAAGAATCATGTTTGAACTAAAAAATGTAGAGTTGGAGACTTTGGTTGATATCTTATGGTAATTTATAAAATTAGATTTTGGAAATTTAAATCTAAATTTGTAAGAAAAAAAAAACCTTGCACAATATTGTTGATATCTGATCTACCAAGCATCCCATTCATGTCCTTCTGCACAGCCTTAAGAGCAGCCTACAAAAATACGAAACCATAAATCAGCAAGGAAATATATGCAGTAAAATCAATTTCTTATGGACACATTAAAATAATCCATTGCATTTAAAAAATAATTTAATGGACTGAATGAGTGAGAGAATAAAAAATATCATAATTCCAATTAATGGGATTGGCTCAAAATTGTTGAAAATTTGGTTGCTTAAATGAAAGTACCTATACGGAAGTCGAATAAAGGGATCAATCAGACCACAAGATGTATATCTTTCTGATTAAGAATCGTCAGTCGTGCATATTGATTAACCAAGGAAGAGACTTGGGGTCAAACAGCCCACACAAAAAAACAACGGTCTGGTTTCTCTTAAGATCTACCATTTCAAAGCCTAAGATTGCGTCCAGTACAGAAAAACAAAAATTTATCATAGAAATAAAAAATTTGAATCATTAATGCATCTATACTTACGAACAAATAACATGGTGTGATAACTCAGAAAAAAAAGTAAAAAGCAGGTTCTGAGATAATGTTAGAAACATACATTTTTAAGAAAATCCTTCCTGGCATAAATTCAGGGAAGTTCATTAGAATCTTGAAGCAAAATAACAGCATCTATCTAAAAACAACCTTTTCCATTTTCTCAAACAACTGTTGGTTAACTTCATCTTTTTTCCTTTTATCCAGTGAATTCTTTTTAATCTAAAAAAAAAAAAATCATTCAATCAATGCCTCGATCACAAGCCTAAGCATGTTTTGATAATTCATTAAAATTAGTTTCACTTCACCTCAGCATCACAAATAATAAGTACACAAATGGTTCTTTTTATAAGCATGTAAAAGCAATGACTTTGCAAAGTGAGTCAAAGAATTGCTTTAAAATTTTCAGCAGTTGGGTTGATTGCGCCAAAACAAATGTGTAATTTGATGTGAGCCTTATTTATTTTCAAAATGAGAAATATTAAATATTTTACCTACTTCACTTAATCTTCTCTGTACATTTGCCTTGTGATTTTTTCCTCCTTCATGGAATGCAATACTCTAAAATAGTTTAAAAAAACACCATGTTAAACAATGAAAACAAAATTTAAAATAATAGAAGATAACTAAATCCATAAGTTTTACTTCAAATTTAATTTGCCAGTATTTTCAAATTTGATTCACTTGAAAAATTTGCTTTCAGTTTGACTAAGACTTTAACTAGTCAAAAACCTTAACTTCAAAAACAAAATTTTTAAAAGAGATTAATTAAATAACTCTGTTATAAGGAGTGCAACCCTGTTTACAGAAAGACCGCCACAGGGAAATAAGATTTTAAATTGCTACAGGTGCAACCAAACAGGTTATTATGCATCAGATTGCACGAGACAAGTGACATCAGCGTTTTCTATGCTGCTCTTTCGTGCTCACCAGCGAACATGTTTCTTGTTCAAATTTTGGAACACAAAGAGCTTCTGCAATAACAGACCATGTTCCCCACATATATGCTCTGCATGACAGGGCGAACACCCAAGAATCCACTGGCCAAGAAGGTTCAGCAGGAGATAGTAAGTATGTAACTCTTTATCAGTTTATCTTCCCAAAATGTTTATATCGCCTATTAACATTTTAATTGCAAATCTAATCAATGGATTCACTCATGGTTTTGATATCGAATATAGTGGGTTGGTATCAAAAAGTCAAGTGAGAAATCTCCAGTCCACAAGGAATAAGCCTAGGGCAGTGACAGAAGCTATTATCAAATAACTTAATAGAGGTCATACCTTGGGCCCATTTTGTACCCCCTTTCCCAGTGTTCCCCGTTGGGGGCCGTTCCAAAAATAGATGAAACCCATTGCATAATTTTAGATTTAGCATTTCTAAGAGGCTCCGCAATAAATGAAAGGACAAGTATTCAAATCTTCTTATTTTTTATGGGTCAAATCCAAGGAGGTAGCAAAAGACAAGAACAAACTTAAGCATTCTTTCAAAATCCCAAGGGAGTCTTTAGTTCTGGAAAAAATTCACAGGCCAGACACTTCTAAGAAATACTGGAAACATAGAAATTGAGTCCACATCTCAATCAATCGGTTTCCACTAGAGAAGCTAGGCAAGATTACATATCTATTGAAATAATGGCTTACAAAAAAGAAATTCACAAGAAGAGAATTATTATCCCTGTCTCTCTTTTTTGCCTCAACAGTGGTATACCCATGCGTATGTTTCTTAGACGACTCACAGACTTATCTACGCTAGAAAAATGTCTCAATTATCGTATTGACTTAAATTCTGAGGCCAGAGTAGATTTCGAGTGTGAAAACACCTGGAATATGATTAAGGTTAATAATATTGTGACCTTCCACATGTTAAAATTATACAATTATGCATCAGGTGTAGATAATTTTTGGTAACTCTTGGTTCCCGATAACATGGCCAGACAAAAACCACCAATACCATATTAATATATTAGAGTTATTTGCTATGGTAGCGGCCATATTTACCTGGGGTGATTTGTTTGCCAGTATTGCTTTTAACAGACAATTTAGCAATAATACAGTTGCTGGGACAAAAACTTGATATGGAACAAAAATTTTCAGACTAAGCATATTTCAGGATCTAATAACTCCTGCGCCAAATTAGTAACTCGTTTAAAGGTCAAAACGTTCAAGCAAGTGTAAACACACAAAGAATGGCAGATATCAATCAATCAATTTGGGGGCTCTTCAACATTAAATAATGTTTTAAATTTCACAATCACTGTCTCCAGCTACACTGACCACATGTAAAACAGGTTTGCGCTTATAGGAGTGACTCTGTTTACAAGTTTACAGACATATGTTTACAGTCAACAAGGAAAATCTTTGTAGTTAAGTGGCAAGGCTCTAACTTTACAGGCAGGGTTCAAAACAATCAAAACAATCAAAGTTTGTCTAAGTATGTTGCAATTCAAGTACCCTCCACATTACTTCTGTAACATTTTTTGAAAAGATTTGTTTCCACTTGTAGAAATCAAAAATACTTGAACAATAATTACATGTCTATTAAAGCAAACATACATGACCATAAATGTTCATAGAAAGTGCTTTCATAATCGTAAAATATAAGACAAGCTTTGCATTTGACAATTTTAATTGACCCTTTGTGCACGATTCGTGGACTAGTCTAGGATTTCCATGTAATAAAAAAATATCCCAATCCCGGATCAGTCCAGGTTTTTTTTTCCTTGCAGGCAATTTTCGACTAATAAACAAACTTCTAATAGACTGAAGATCAATTGCATTAAATTTTCCTTAAAATCTATATTTTCACATTATATTTACTTATTTATAACATGTTTTTAATATTTTTTCTATAAAAACTAAGAAAATCCATGTTCATCATTCTTTAGTTCTCTAACTTAAAGCAAATTTTTCAAAAAATTTATAAAAAAAGTTTTTAGAAAAAATTTCAAAAAATGTGTTTTTTTTTGTCTCAAATATCATCATATTTAGGCCTAGTACCAGATAAGAAGAGTTTTTGAAAGTTGGTACACAAGCGGATTCATAGGATGCTCGCTTCTCCACAAGTCTAACAAGGACAGCAAAAAATAACTTACATCAAGATAGTTCACAACAATGGTGACTTGTATATTCAATGAACTCCAAAGCAATCAACTCCAGCTTTATGCTCTCTCAAAATCAAAACTTAAATCTTATAGTAACATAAACTACCTAAAATTCAGGGACAACAAAACTAACACTGATAATAGTGGGAAAAAAAAAAAAAAAAAAAAAACGGCAGCAGAAAGGCATAATTACCTTATGTTACGATTGCGCATACCGGACTCACAAACAGAATGTTTATATTGGAAATTTGAAGACAAGCATCTAAAACAACAACTAGGTGCAAATTTAAAATTTGAGCAATGTCAAAATACACACTATAGGATTGCCATTTGAGAAATGAGCTTTTCTAATGAATTTATTTGTTGGTTGATTGATAACTCATCAAAATTATTAACAGATAAATTAGATTACTAAAACCAAATATTTAAATAAAAATGCACAGTTTTCATTTTATACCTTTTTTTTTACTTTTTTAAAAGTTTTTTACATTTTTTTTTTATTTTATCAATCTTAATGTGAACAGACTTTGACTAAAACTGATAACCTACTAAAATTATCAGATAAACTTATCAAAACTTGATCATTCGGTTATAAAAAATTAGATAGCAAAATGGGTTTTAGATTATAAGATAACAGGCAACATGAAAGAGTTACATTACATTAGAACAGGATTTATACTTTAATCACCTAAAAACCTCCCTAAAAGAAATAGATAATATACGCTGACATTTTCATCCCAAAATCCAAACCTATTCCATTCCAAATAATTTAGGGATCATAGCAAGATGTCTATAGGGTTTTACAAAAGCTATCCATAAAAAATTCAAGAATGAATACCTCAATAACGCAATCATCACTGCATACAACGACTTTATTACCAGAACCGCAACCAACATAAATGAAATTTTAACTTTCAATGAGATCGGTATTCAAAATATAAAGGAAGAATGGAATGACAAGGAAGTTACAGACTCATGGAATGTTTAAACCAGTAACACATAGTACAGTATTAAAGCAATGCATGTCTTTTATAGGGTGCCATGAGACTCTATCTTTGGTTTTATTTTATGCATGCATCGACTGCAATCTGCTCCTTTATGAAATAATTCATGTTTAGCTTTACAGCTATTGACGCAAATTTCAACTGAAATTGTTACTTTCTTTGTGACTGGCTTGCAGAAAACAAATAAAGAATTGATTATAGAAAAAATAAAATCAAACAACTAGATATATAATCATTTCTTTCTTTTTCTTTACATTTACAAACTTCACGCAAAGATGATATTCAGCTCGGACCGACAAAAGGCACTGTCTTCATAAAAGTTTCACTGAGTTGGTCCAAAAAAAACTCAAAAAAGAAACAAAACATCGAAGGCAAATATGTTTAATCCCCCAGTTCAAGAAAAAGATTTTAAATTTGAAATATATTGCATATTTTCCCCTGTTTTTTTTTTTTTTTTTTTGAAAATTAAATTTCCTTCTATAGCAAAAACTTAAATGCTTTAATCTTGTCGTTTGACTTGTTCTTTTTTCATCGAGATTCAACGAAAAATATTTTTGACAGTGGAACAAGAAATTTTTCACAGTACTGCCCATAAATTAAGATTTAATCTTCAGAGTAATCAATAAATTTGAGATATTCAATTTAAGAACTTTCAGGAGGGGAAAAAACCTATAAATGTACACTTTTTATATAAATTACCTGGAAAAAATTCATGAGCAGAAACTGCTTAAAATTTGCTTGTTAGTAACTCTGTAATAAAAGGTCCTGAAAAATATCCATATATTATCAAAATGTAGTCAATATAAATAGAACCCACAACAACTTACTGCTTTATTGTCGGCTGTCCAACATTTACAAAATTCACAGAACTTTCTACCATTAGATATCCAGAAATCGGCCCTAAAAGTGAAAAAAAAATCAAATAAGAATCATTAAGTTTAGTGGTCAAGGTACAGAGCCCAGTAAAATTCATATAATGGGTAGCATTCTAAAAAGACCAAAAACTATTCGATAATATTTATAATTATAATTAATATTATTAACAACAATTTTGAAAAAATAATTTTGATAAATTTGATAGATTTTATGATCCTTTAACTCTGGAGATGAAATAAACAAGTGGAAAAGAAAAAAAATCTAACATAATAACAGCAAAGTTTAGAGATGATAAGTTATATATATATTGTAAAAGTGAATTATATGTGAATTATATGTAAAGAATATGGGTAACAAACTTTTATGGTTGACTTAAGAAATTTTCTGGGAAGAAATTTCCATGTTTAGGTCAAAATATTTGATAAAACTTAAAAATCACTTTCGAATATTTAAGTATGTAATTTAGAGGGAAAAATACTTAAGCAGGTAATTGAGTTTTAAACTTAAACTTTGTGTGACTAACAATAAGTTAGGTCATAAAACCAGTTATTTCGGAAAAATTTTTACGCTTGCTACTCCTCCAATCTATAAATTGTATATTTAGACTTTTTATCAAAAATAAAAAAATTTCTTTAACCATTTATTTTGATTAACATAATTGTAACTTATTGAAAAAAGTCAATCATCTGAGGAGTGGACTGCATTTTAAATTTAGACGGAATGCCAAAAAGAGTTTATTAAAATTTACATATTCAAAAAGTTACTAAAATTTATTTTGATACATAATTTTTTATTTAGAGACCAGTAAAAGAAATATTTCTGAAGTTTTATATTTTTTAATGCTCAAAAGTAATAAAGCAGCACTAAATTGTTACTATACTTCTGAATACATCATCATCATAACAGAAAAAACAATATTTATACTTACATTTTTCAAAATTTTCCAAGAACAAGGACTTTAAAACTATCGTTCAACTTGTTGTCACTTATTATATGTATCTGAAAATATTTTAAAATTATGTAGATAGCAAAATTTCTTGAACTTGTTGTTTATCTTAATATATATATCAAAGAAAAGGTATAGAAAAGTATTTGATATTAAATAATTCCCTTTGAAAATTATGCAACAAACAAAGCACAAGCCATCAAAATTATTTCCTCTGCCTTAAATTCAAAACTTGCGTGCATTTTTCAGGTTTCTCTAAACTCCTTCGTTATACAAGAGAATGAGAATGTTAAATCAAAGTGCCAACAAGGATATACAT
>JAUZNK010084963.1:0-12912 GCA_035046665.1 Euphysa ruthae | reverse complement strand
ATATGAAGGTTTTTTATAGGACAGAGTTTTAACTCCAGTATAAGCTGAGTTTCAAATTAAATTTAACGTTACACACTTTTACAAATATAAATAATAAAATTTATACTATATATAATATGGAATCAATGGATTTTAATATGTTTATAATATAATATATTTCTATTTCTTTTAGTGATATTGTTTAAATTTATATATTTTAAAGAGGAAGTTCAATTACTAAAGTGCATATTTTTCATTGCTCTTGCAGTGATGCTATATACATGCTTGCTAGTTTGGGATATTTTTCTGACTGCAAATGGACCACCTATCCTTGCTTTAAGCGAGCTGGTGTCTGCTTTAGAGATATTGCACTGCATAACTAAAGTTTTGCCAAAACAAAGAGAAATTTAATAGCAAATACTCTTTTTTATTTTTGGAGGTTAGTTCCTTGAAATTTCAAGGTATGAGTGGCCATGCCCGGAGTTGTAAATTCATTTATGTGTGTTTTAATACAAAATGTAACTTAATTTATAAAATTTTTTTTATCAACAAAATTAAGTAAAAATTCGAATGTAATTCTTGAAAATGATCAAAATGATCATGTTATAAACGTTGCAAATTTTGAAAGCGATTTTGACAATTTTGAATTCATATCAAAGCAAAATTGTTTTGAATTCTAGTGATGTTTATTTATTTGTTATTTTTAGACTAAAAAAAATTCTTGCTTACCTTTAGTGCTGATATGCATGAAGTGTGTTTGCAAAAAATTTTTTAGAATAAAATTGGAAATTGCATATATAGAAACATACTTGTAGGTATTAAACCTATTTTCTAAGTCCAAAGGATATGAAGACACTTAGTAGTGTTTTTCTTGTAGGGTTTAATGGTAGGAGTAGGGGGAGAGGGAACATTTAGTGGAGAGGGGGAATTTTATCTTCGAAGGTACAGAAAATTAAAGTATGTATAGTTTACGCTAATATTATTTTCACGATTCACAGAAATCCGATTTTTCATTATTAAAATAGTTATTCACAAAATTCTTATGATCCTTATTTCAAACAACTATAAAATACATTTTTTATTTTCGCATTATTTTAGTCGATCAAAGGGAATTTTTCTTTGACCTTTAAATATTCATTTTTTTAGATTATTATATTTTTGCTACAATTAATGTGGTCATTAAGTGTTAAAACAAATTTTTATTTTGTATTCTTATTTTAAATTGCAAATTTCACGTTTCTATGTAAATTTTTTTTTAGTATTATTAAAAATAATGGGGAAAGACTACTATGCTATTCTTGGAGTTAAGAAGAGTGCGAACGATGATGAGCTGAAACAAGCTTACCGTAAACTCGCATTGAAATACCATCCAGATAAAAATAAAGCCGAAGACGCTTCTGAAAAATTCAAGGAGATCGCTCAAGCCTACGAGGTAAGATGTTGTATAAGAGACCTAGTTTGTTTGAAATCAATATACTTTTAAAAGTGAATCAGTAACTCCAAAAATCAGTGCTTACTGTAATTTTAGAATTAGAGGCTTTAAATACTAAAATTTGGCGTGGTGCTAGAGCAAAGTTTACAAACTTGTATTGGCCATGTTTACCACAGCGAAACAAAAATTGATTAGTACAATATTTTGAATTATTATGAATTACATTGAGGGGTGGGTTAAATTGACGAATTTTTCGTTACCTTTTTTAAAATATTAACCAATAAATTCATCCTTTTCAGCTTATTTATATGGTACCTTACTTACTGTCAATAGGCAGAATTGTGGTTCAGTTGAGATTTTTATTTTTCCAACTAATTTAAGGAAAGAACTTTGTTATTTCTCGCAACCTCACTTTCTAAGCAAGTAATTGTTTTGCTGAATTGATATGTGTAAATATTTATATAGGTATTGAAGGATCCAAAGAAACGTGAGATTTATGACAAATATGGTGAAGAAGGGTTGAAAAATGGAGGTCCTAGTGGAGGTGGACCACAGTTTTCTGGATTTTCTAGTGGTGGTGCAAGTTTTACTTTTGATTCAAACTTCGATCCTTATGATACCTTCAAGAATTTCTTTGGAGACGAAGACCCTTTTAAAGGTGAAAAAAAAAAATATTTCACTGTTAGATATATTATTCATTTTTCAAAACTTAACAGGCTTTATATTCCTCATTTTGCTTAAAATTGAAGGGATTTTGTTGGCTAAATACTAGCTGACCTTACTAGTTCATTGGTTCTTTAGTTGTTTTTTATTTGTGAGTCGTAAGGATCAGGTAAGTTTGATTGAGATCTGATTATTAGCTTGAAATCTATTAAAATCTAAAGAATTTTCAGCGAACTAAATTAGGTTACAATCCGAGCTCAACGCTCAAAATCTGTTTAAAAACTTATTATTAAAAACTTGTTTTTAGCTCGGAATGTGTGAATATTTTTGTCTTGCTAGAACTCGTTGGTAACTTTAAGATATTAGATATTGATTTCTACAGTTTGTTGTTAAACCTGATTTTAAATTATTTTAATATTTAGACTTTATGTTTGGTGGGAGCAGCTTCGGTGGGCCAAGCGGATTTACCAGTCATCCAATGGGTGGTGCCAGTGCAATGGGTGGTGATTTTGGAGGAAGATTTTCCAATATGCAAGGAATAGGTCGTCAGCAGGATCCAGCTGTAGAGCACCAACTTCCCGTGTCTTATGAAGAGCTACTTACTGGCTGCCACAAAAAAATGAAAATTACGAGAAACGTTTTAATTCCTGGAACTTCAAATATTAGAATTGAGGAAAAGATACTTGAGATTGATGTAAAAAAGGGATGGAAAGAGGGTACGAAAATTACGTTCCCAAAAGAAGGGAATCAGTCTCCTAATAAAACACCGTCGGATATAATATTTGTAATTAAAGACAAAGCACATAACAGATTTACACGCGATAAAGAAAATAACTTGTTGTGTACTGCTACAGTATCACTTAGAAATGCATTAACTGGGTTTCGAATAACGATCAAATCTTTAGAGAACCGAGATATTGTTGTAGACATGCCAAGCATCACGCCTAATTGCACAAAAATCATCAGTGGTGAAGGGTTACCTATGCCTAAAACTCCACATATGAGAGCGGATTTGATAATTAGCTTTGAAATTATATTCCCGCAAAACTTAGATCAAAAGCAAAGGGAAGCTCTGAGAGCAATTTTACCCCCTTGAATATCAAATTTGAAAATATGTAATGATTCCGTCTGTCTTTAAAAAAAAATTCCATTCTTTGATGCTTTTCGTAACTTTTAATTTTGCTCTTTTTTTAAAGAAAACATTGCTTTAATTCTTACCTTGATTAACTGGCATATCTCTTCTTTGTGAACATTGTTTATTTTTCGATATTAAATTATTTTTAGGCAGTTAGATTGTATTTTATGTATGTTGTATATTTGATAAAATTTTGGTGTGCTGGGCTCAACTATACATGTGCCGTATAAAATCACTCAAAAGCCCGTCTAGTAAAAATCAAAAGAAATGGAACTAGAACAAATCTTATATGATAAATCTGTTTAAAATATAGAAATAAAATCATTGGAAATATTTGTCCTAACCTTTAATTAAGGTGGCGGATGAATAAGAAAAAAAACTTCACTTAAAGGTGAATAATTTCAAAAGTTAGTAAGATACAAACATGAAATTTAACTATTCTAGTACCCAAAAATATACCAAAACAAAATTGCTCCTATTGTTTGCGGTTTGGGGGTAATTTTTAAAAATATGTAATTTTTCTGTCACGTAAAGATTTGAGAGAAATATCAACATCTACAATCATGTTCACCTATATGAAGTGCAATTAAACTCAAAAACATTTCTTTTGTACCGCTCGACTCCATTTTACCAGAAGACACAAAATCACATTGTGTCTTTTCATAGACTTTAGTTATACTAGTGAAGGCCCGAGTTGTAACTGGTCGTAGTAAATCCATAACAGTGCACAATCTTAATTAAACCACTCCTACGTATACCTTCAGAATGTGCAGCATAAACAGAACGAGCATTTACGTCAAACATTCTTCCGTTTTTCACTTGTATGAAAATGTTTTTACCATACAAATAGAACAAACTAGCTCGAGTTGCTCTGCTAGTCCTTTCGTATTACCTGTGTCCATGATAGAAACCTTACTACTTGGGTTGCGACACTTTTTACATGTAATAGTCGCAAGAATACTGTTTAGAGCAGAAACGCAGAATTATTTTATATCCTTCAGGTATTGCTGAAGCAGCTTTTTTTAGACGTATCGATGTTAAATATACTGTTTTGCTTAGGTAGATGATGGTTGTGTGACAGTTAAATAGCGCTCCGTTATGTATACGTAACGAATAATTATTATAAATTAAGACGGTTGAGTTAGTTGCAGAAAAACATAGAAGTTAAACAAGAAGGGATAATCTGTTTTTTTTAGTAAAGATGATGTTCTTTGTGCTATTTTAGTTAAAAACCCTACAGATTGCACTTTTGCGAAACTCGAACTAGACTATTATGGTAAGAAAAATGGTGGGAAAAGAAATGAACTTTTATTAAGAATTCAGGGAGCCATCGATTTAAACACCTATTAATTTTCCTACTGAAGGGTTGAAATCGTTTCCTTCACGGGATTTGTCTGATTTTAATTATGGACATGTTTTTCATTTTATTGTGGAGTCAGTTTCTAATGCATATCTTATGTCACAAAATTCAAACAATAACGAAAGTTTCTGCACTTTTTTGCATATTTTTAAGTGATTATATCACCAAACATGGTTTTATAGTTAATAATGCATGTACATCAAAAATCCTTGACAGTGGAGCAAAGACAAAAGAATCTACAGCCTCTTCACCGAACTAGTTACAAGCAAGCTTGTATAAGTCTGATAAATTATAAAATTGGGATTCTCGACCAAAAGATCGACGCTGATACAATTTCAAGTTTTATTGTTAAGCTTCGATGCCCCTCCGTACAAAGTAGTCTTAATCTAATTAATATATGTGGGAAACTATTTTTCAAATTTCGTGCACTGATTTCACTTGTCATTTGTTTGTATTCTTAGGGAATTGTTCAACATTTCAAAGACTCATTAAATAATGAATTATTTCGTGGAAAAAACGTTAGTTGTGGTGAAATTCCCTGGACCATCAATCAGTCTGAGTTTTCAGAATGGCATCAAGCAAGATGGTGCCGTGTAACAGCGTCAGTATCAAAAAATGTTGTTTATTAAGCTGAAAAATTAAAGCGTTCTTTAAAGATACCAATATTTAACTGACTTGATAAAAGATGTTTTCCAGAACATGATTGCAGGTATGAAAGCAGTTAAAAACTATACTCGTGTTACGTCATCTAATGTTGTTATGAATGGAATTTGGGTCAGCCAAATTTGGGTCAGTTTTTAAATAAATGGCATAGGCTTATTTTCAAATTCATCTTCAACGATAAGTTACACAATGTTCATATTGTGATTTTGTTTTGCACTCTGCTGACGGTGATCATATTGAACGAATCCCCCCTAATAAAATTCTGCAAGATCTTATTATTAGTGCAACTAAGTTGTTTTCGCCTAATGTCTTTGTACCTGAATACTTTATAATGAAAGTTCCATGAAAACTGATGCCTGTTATTGTAGAATAGATTTATTAGGAATAAGAATGTTTTTCACTTTTTAATATTATTTGTTAAGGTATTTGACTTTTTAATATATTTGAAATGCTTTTCACTTTTGCAAATGACTATGTTTAGTATTTTCACTTCTGCATATGTTTTATAATCATTTCATTTTTGCAGGTGCTTTATAGGTTTTTCTCACTTGCCATGTTAGATATGTTTCATTTCTGTATTGTTTTATAAGTTTTTCATTTTTGATGGTGGAGCTGGGATTGTCTATTTTTGTGCTGTTGTGATCAGAAATTTAACGTATTTTGATGATTTTTAAAACGTCACTCTAAAATAATTGAATCTCGAAAGGGTAATAAATTTTACTTTTTAGACAAAAAGCTATCCAGAGTGCAAATTTCGGAACCGCACGATTTTTGTTCTGGTCCATACTGTTCAACGACTGTAATAATAATGTTGTAAGGTTTTTACTAGAATTTTTTTTGATGACATATATTAAATAACATGTATTTGTTGTTGCATACTTTTATTTTTGGAAAATTAAAAATAACGTTGGAAGAAGTTGTAATGATTATCTTAGTAATAATAGGTGTAAAGTAAATTCTTAGGGATTGCCCCGAAAAATAGCCTGAAACTCATTGTGTTTTTTAATTAAGCTAAAAATCCCATTTCTCTCTATTTTAGAATCTTGGAGTCTAAACACACATTTCAGTCGTTCTTTAATCTAGGTTTGTTATAATCGAATCTATTTTACATTTATCTGATGTTGGCATGTCAGGGTTTAATTTAAAAATCAATAATAAAAGAAAAAACGTGAAATTCTTTAACAATTCTTAATATTCATAACATTGGATAATCACAGGTGTTTTCTTTTCTCTGCTATCCGCGTTGCAAAAACATCGTAGCTCCTCCCAATGATATCATTAAAGTTGGTTCAACACTAATTAAACAAAAATCTTTGTTTTTTTTTCTTATTATTCATATATTAACAAAAAAATAAGTAAATTCGGTCAGGGTTTTTAGTGCGCGTAAAAGACCGATAAATTATCCAAGAAGAACGGGAAAAGCTTTAAACCCACTTTTTAAAATTATCATACAATAATCATATTTTTTGAAAAATTATAGTCGATTTTAGGTCTGAAAAAATGTAATTTATTTATTTTGGAGCACTTATCTGTGAAAATTTTTATTTTACCATGTTTAGTGTTTAGCGAATTTTATAAAATAAGTATCTGGCGGTAATCATTCAGGATAAGGAAAATATTTTAGTTTATTTTCCGCAAATCAATCCCAATATGCATTGCACGTAAAATCGCGAAATCTATTTATAGACACGCAACGAAGCGCTATTAGAAATAACGTCGGATATAGTAGCAGCTCCTGTCGCAAGTTCTGCTTTTGTGGAGGATTAACCACATCAATAGCAAACTGTGGATGCATAAGTACTCTCCTGTT
Source organism: Euphysa ruthae (assembly GCA_035046665.1). Classification (NCBI taxonomy): domain Eukaryota; kingdom Metazoa; phylum Cnidaria; class Hydrozoa; order Anthoathecata; family Corymorphidae; genus Euphysa; species Euphysa ruthae. Next base: position 5,870 of record JAUZNK010084963.1, on the reverse strand, counting down.
GGCTAGATTATCCTTATATCTTAGAGTTAGAGTAGAAGGTAATTCACTTTAGAATTATTACCGAAAGGTTTCTTTTTTTCCTAACTTTAGTTGAACGTCGTCGTCTCGACGAGTGAAATTTTGGCATTCTTTTTGTAATAATTTTAACTATAAAAGAAAAAAACAAACATTAAAAAGCTAGGGTACACATGATTAAGTAGTATATATCCTTTATTAATACAAAGTTAACAGTATATCCACTCTAAAAACATCAACTAGAAAAAATCGCAATGGTTCATGGAACTTTCACACACAATTACATAACGGAATCTTTTTAAATTAGGCATGAACACTCTCTAATCATTGACAAAGCCGTATGAAGAAATTAGTGCACTTTGCAGTTGGGTATCGGTTTATAAGTGCATAGCAACCGATTTTGCCCAACTGCTATAGAATTTTTTCCCCGGTACCTGAAATAAATGTCTAAATTTGAAAATAAAATTATACGGTTCCGTAGAGGAATAGCTATATTGCATATACAAAAAATTTCGTTATATTTTTTTTTAAAAAGTTTGCTTCAAATTTGACTCATCTGCAGGTCTTTATTTATATTGCAACCTTTAAAAAATTTGGACATTGCCTCAAGATCTAATACTACCGCGATGTAGCGATAAATAAGCCGTTCAACGATGAGAATCCTCTGCGTTGCCAAATACCGTCTGACGAAACACCGACATCAACAACATCATCAAATGATTTTGCTTCATTTAACATGGCTTTCGCAGCAACAGTTTTTTTGATATTCTCTGTCATTCGTTTTGGTAAGTTCATCATTGCCGTGAATTTTGTAATTCCAGCGTAGCCCCGTTTAACACATGGTGTACACTGATATGTTATTGATATCATAACTTATGCCACTTGGTATTTTAAATATAGGAGAGATGATAGTACTGGTTTCATATTGTATATTCCCCCGAATGAAAACGTACAATATTCACACTCTGGACACATAAGCCAACTAAAAACATCTGATAGAATGGACTTAACCCTTATCCGATATCCTGATATTTCACTATTATTACTAGAAGTACTAATAGGTGATGGAATATCTTCAACTTTAAGTGCAGACACAGATGTAGACAGATTATTTTCTACTTGGCTTTAATTGAGTAATTCATTCACAACAGGAGCAGAAGAAGAAGCGTATTAGGATTTGCATTTAAATTAGATTCAATTTTTATGTTATCTGCAGAATTATTCTTATTTTATTACACTATTATTCTTATTACATTTAATTACATTTTAGCCATTTTTCCAAAAAAAAATATGTTAACTTTTAAAGGCTCTGTTTTTATAAAATATGGTGCGGACTCAATTTACACACATATATTTATATTACGTAATATTTTAATAAGCTTTCACAGATTGAATATAGCCGTTTTTAGGAGGCTTCTGGCTAGGAGAGAGCTTTTTTTGGACCCTTAAGTACGTTTCTGTGCCAATTGCTGGTGATAGAAAATTTTAAAGGGTATAATGAAAAGGGCAATTTGAAGCACTTATGTTCATTTGTTTATCGTGTGGTTTTTTTGGTTAAAGACATAAAAAAAGATAAAAAAAGGTTTTTGAATAAAATTAGAAGGGGTGGGCCCTTAAAGAGTTGTGTACGGCTCCAACCTTCTCCGGAACATTCTCCTACTTGTAAATAGTTTATTATGCGTATTTTATAAGATTTCCTCTTGAAGTTGTATGGTTAAGCTGCTTTCTTAGTGATTTTCGTCATAAATTGAAAAAATTTACATTTATTTCAAATACACCTTTTTTTATACAAATTTTATCGTAGATTTCAAATCTGGCATCAAATTTCGCTTTTTTTAAGTAGGTTTTGAAATATCTCCTATTTATCACACCAAAGTAAAAAAAACAATCCAAAAAATTTCTGAAATTTTAGTTGCTAAATGCATTGCATCCTTTCTCTAAAAGATGCAAGTATTTACGCCCTTCAACCACCCTTCACGGAAAAGAAAAAGGTGTTTATTGTTTAATTGGATATTTTCAAGAAAACCCAGGGATTTTTTACAGTTTTGGTTTGAGCTTTCTTTTTTCAGTAAAAACAACACAAACCAAATCTGTTGTTGTGGTTGTATATCTGTATATGGTTCCTGTTTGTTACTGTCTTTATTGGTATTTGAAAACGTGATGGGTAATGCAGATGAACGTAGGAAGCAACGATACAATGGAAAGGGAAAACGAAGGTTGTCAGAGCGCTGAAAGTTTATACCTCTCCAGTGTTGATATAAACGACGAAGCACATCAGTGTCCGGTCAACATGCACACTGATAATACTTCTGCCACTGTGAACAATAGTATACTTGTTCTAGAAACTCTAGTCCCTAATCTACCTAAAGTTTACATCTAATGACTTTAACTTTATTATGAATTCTGAAATACTGAATGACACTGTTGAACTTGTGAGTAAGCCTTTTCCGGCTTGTCTAAAATATGATGGCCGTAGCGTCACGGTTAATGCATAAGTGAAGCAGGGGTCATCGCAACAAATTTTTTGTGTGGAGATAATGAAAAGTTGTTTTCAAGTAAGAGAACTGACCAAACTACTGACTAAAGTCGTTTTGATATAAATATTAGGGCGTTCATACGTTTTGTGAACTTGACCTCGGTCATTCTGGTACGGAAAACTGTTTTCCGGAACGTTAAAATAAATAAAAAAGAAAATTTCAATATAACTTCAGTTATATGGTATTGTTACGGGACCTCAGCAAGGTTTAAAAAATGTCAAGTTTTCTTTGCGACAATAACAAGTAGTGGAAAGTAGTCACTGGAATCCATGAAGGAACGCAGAAAAATATTGTGCACGTAAAATATGGTCTGATACTAACAACGACAAGAAAGGGACTGTTTATGAAAGTGGTCCATTCACCTGATCACAAATAAGGTAATCTTAACTTTTAGCATGATATTTTAACAAAATAATTTTTTTTTTGTTGCTTTTTTTTACTTAAAATATGATTTTTTTTCATTTTCTGGGGTAAATTAGATTTTAATAGAATTATCCTTTTGGCTTGAAATTTTCAGGGTATACTCCTCTTATATATTTCCATGTCACCTATAAATGTCATCCAAAACACACAAATAATTTATCCTGAAGAGAAGTAGTAATTTTTTGAATTTTGGCAAAAATTGATACAGCCTTCAAGATGTCAAAACTTTTGAACGACTCATTAAAATATTTTGAAATTTATAGGGGACATGGACAAGGGGTCTAAAAACAAGTTGCCAAATTATCAAACAAAAACTAAAAAATTTGAAGGAGTTATTTACTGAAAAAAAACGACAATGAAAAAACTCATCAATTATGCGCATAATCAAAATAATTATTATAATTTTTAATTTTTTTTTATATTTTGACATCATGGTTAATATTTGAAACTACGAGTATCATAATTCGGAGAAAAAAACTTCAAGATATTTAATGATCAGCGACTTTATGCGTTTTTTTATTGGTTTTTTTAACTAGACAAGTTACTTTACTGTGAAAAGTTACTTCATTTGTCCCATATAGGGATGTACTGAAAATTCTCGTTCCTTACTAGTACAATTTACTTATTATTTCATTTACCGATTTCATGATTGGGAAATTCAAAAAAAAAAAAAAAAAAAAAAAAAATGCTTTTACATTACACGTAAACAATAAAAATTGATTTTTCTCTTTTCTGGTTTATTTCCTTTTTTGCAAAATTTAAATCTTTTTGACAATTAAATGAAAACAACAGAAAGCCATTCTCAATGAAAACAGTTAGTAAATTTCTTTACTTTAGTCGACAACGAATTTTTTACTGATTTAGCATGTCATAAGTTGTTAAAGGAGTCTATGTATGGGCAGAGTCAAAATCTTAATGAAGTATTCAATAAAATTACACTTTCATGAGCGTAAATGCATTAAAGTTCCCACCGCTTTTGCGCCTTTATATAAATAGAGATATTCTAAATGCAGTGTAAAACTCGATCATAATGCATCGGCGGAAAATGAATTATTAGTCATTTGATGGTCACTTTATATTTGTTTGAAAAAAGTGCACACCAAAATATTTTAATAACGAATATGTTTTTCAGCATTTTTATTTTTACTTGCTTCCGCTGATATTTCATTCGTATGAAAATTTTTACTCCAACACTTCACCAAATGATAGACTCAGAAAAAATTGGCTTGTACTAGAGCTACATGGGGATGCCATACCTAGCTATTTCGTCATTTTTATCCTAATAATTACCAAAGAAAAGAAGTAGCAAAAAGAAATAGCTTTACTATTTCTATTTCCATCTTTACTAATACGGAAGAGCGAAGAAATAATAATTTAGTCTTTGTTGAATGTTCAACTTTTTCTTCACGGACAGTATATAACTGCGTCTATTAGAGGGAAAAATTTCATAAAAACTTAATTCTGTATAAACTTGATATCAAAATAATAATTTTAGAATGATTTAAACTTTTTGAAATTTTAGTTTTAGAGGCAATGCCTTGTTTTTCTGAGATATTTTCGTTTTTTCTATGTTATTTATTGTATATTTTCAAATTTTCCCTTTTAATTTTCAACCACTGTTCTTTCTTTTTCGTCAAATGTTCTTTTTATTCAAGTTTTTCATTTGTTGCAACTGTTGATTTTCAAAAATATAATTCTACAGCTATGATTCTAATGTTTTTTGCAAGGTTTTACCTTACTTTGTTAAAGCTAACAACACACTTTAGATGAAGGCAAACCGTGTTTGAATTTTGCCACATAAATGTAATCTTATCTTGATTCGATTTTAGTAATTAAAAGTTTATAGCCATACTTAATATTTTGATTATTTACAGTTTCTGTTAAAAATATAATTAGGAAAAAATTACAAATATTCATAGAAGAAAAACAAACCCTGGGTTTACCCCTCTAAAAATTTATTCGCCTTGCAACCTTTTTCAATTGTTCCACTGATGTAAACTTACTTGCAGGAGTCACTGTAATAATTAGCATATGGAAAGTTCCAAAAAATATTAAACTCAATCTAAATTTGTTTCCAACCCTAATGGAATAAACCAAGTTAATACTTCAGGAAAAATTGTGCATTAACAACTCATTAAGCCATTAAAACATTTTCTGCTCAAATGAGTTATATAATAAAATCCCCTCCAAAAATATCTTACATTTGATACATTAATTAAGCACTAATACTCATAGATCTTAATGTAAACATTATCTGGTGATATTGAAAAAAAAAAAAAAAAAAAAAAACGGAACATATTTTTCAAGGACACCGGCAAAAGAATCTACATTTCATTCATCTCAACGTAAACAGCATATCATCGTAAACTGAAAACTTAAAGTGGATCGCAATTAGCACAAAACTATCAACCATTAGGATCACTGAATGTAAAATTGACTGTTCTACAGATGGCAACGGAATTGAACTTTGTAATTATTTAGTGTCAAGGGAAAACCGAAGTAGTTTTGGCGATGGAGTAGTTTGCTATGCAAGACAGGATATAAGTTTCAATGGTATTCCACCGAAAAATGATGTGAAAAACATATTTGTTGATGTTTCCCTTCCCTTGTACCAAACCTTTTACAATGGGTAAAATCTGCAGAAAACCTGATCTTTTTTCGAATCTCTATCTCAAACATCGCATATCATTGATGAAGACAGAATAAGAATAAAATAAAAACCATTTGTCGAATAACGACATAACACCTTGACAACAGAGCTGTCACAAAACGGGGGGGACTATTGGCTTTTATACTCTCGCGTGGGGGCCTCGCCCGTCCTTGTCGCGCCTCCCAGTCTATTTTCTGGGGGTTTTATACTCCGTCCGGCCGCATATAACAGTTTACATACATAAA
>JAUZNK010084952.1:0-12913 GCA_035046665.1 Euphysa ruthae | reverse complement strand
TATATAGTTAAGATGGCCTTACACACCTTTTTTTAAAAGAATCATTTTTTAATATTTAACTCCATGAGCACAAATTTTTTTAAGAAAGTTGTAACTGGTTTAATATGAAAATATGATGACAAAGGTGTACTCCAAGAAACAACTATAATAATCTACAGGAAATTATTTTGCATCGTCTTGATATATAAAATATATGTAGTGAAATACTTATAAACTATGCATTAAAAAAATTAGTCTTATATAGCATTACAAATAAAAACAAAAATGTACCTTGTTATAATTATGATTGTGATTATAATTGTGATAATCTCGTGTCTTTGTATACATCTTCGGTACATTGTTAATTTTAGTGTGTTGTTGCCAAACTATGTATTTTTTTCCGCCCTAGTCTTTCTGTTATGTTGCCGATCAAGTAAATTAAATGTTTCTTGACAAGCTAAATATCTGTGGTCTTCGCAGCATGGATTTTATGTTTCCGCGTAACACACACCTCAATTCTCAATATGTTCTAAAGTAAACAAAGATTGCAAACGGAAGAATATGCATGTCTAGAGTATTTTTTTTAGTATGGTTGTTGGTGGAATTTTACAGCACTTTTTGGTTGATATCAACATTGTTATTACTGTTATTGTTACTTTTTTTTTGGTGGAGGTATCTATCAAATAAGCTTCACATTTTTATAGCTAAAAGCTACCTATTTGTAGGTGGATTACCCAAAAACAGCTTCTGTACAAGCCTTTCTAATATTTTATTGGGAAAAAAAGTTTTGGAAGTGAGTTAATTTAACTCCACCCCACCCAAATTTGATTTCCATTATTTAAAATAATAGGTAATATATATGCTATAAAATTTAATATAGGAATTATATATTTAGGTATAAGATTTGACACCGTCGGGCAATTTATAAGCGTTTTATGGCAACGTGGAAGCCTCTAACCACTGTGTTTGATAAAATTGTTGCCAATAGGAAGACAAACAGTAATGTTCGCAGCAAAGTAATCGGATTTGTAAAAAAACTAAAGTCATATCAATTACTTTGCATGGTTTGTTGCTACGTTGACATATTAGAATTAATTACACCGTCTTCAATGATTTTTCAAGCAGATGCGCTAATGCCATACGATTACCCTTCCATAATCAGCGAAGCGAAACATGTTTGAACTTACAAGATGCAGTTAGCTGTCAAATTGATGAGGATACGTTTACAAGTCACCTGTCACCTTGTCAATGCTTGTGATGCCCACAAGCTACGGAAAGATCGTCGTTTAGTTGAAGTGGTTTCAAATGACATGACCTTCGTTACGAAACGGCTGTACGTGCGAAGAAGAACATATGTCAATCTTTGATATTTGATAGCTTTACTAATCAAAAATTTTAGAGATTTTGATCGGCCAGTTTATAAAAACATGAAATGGTTCATTTATTTAGCAAAGCGACAGACAGAAGTTTATGATGAAGACTCCACAACTAGTACCAGTACAGATAGTGAGATATCTTGTGATGTTGAAGGTATTGACTTTGTTGTTGAAATTACGTCAGAGAGTGAAGACGAATGGGAAGACTGGAATAAAGATTTCGAAGAAGTGCCAGAGGACAAATAGAGCTTGCCCTAATTATTGTGATGACAAAAACAATAATGGTAATGAAACAGGGCTGACAAGTGACATTGGAGGAATTCATGTAGATATATCTGGGAATTCAAAATATAAATATTAAAACAAAAATTAACTCTTGTAAATGTATATAATTTTGACATGAAAAGTTTATTTTGTCGCAAATTTATTACAATAATATTGCTAGGTTCAATAAGATTGTCTTAAAATTAAATCCTTGAATGACCTCTCGGTTGAATTACGTTTTTTGGACCATAGATTTTTCTCGTGACGATCTTTTTATTTATTATTCAGTTATTGTTATCTTTCAATACGCTATAATCAATATAATATATTCAACGCAGTCTTCCTAGAACAATTTTTTTTAGTAAATTCATGCAGGAGATGCTTCTAGTGATGAGAACATATTTTGCAAAGAATATCTTAATAAGTTGAAAACAACAAAGAAGAGAAACTTAAGAAGCAGAGATTTATTTTTTTTTTTTTAAGTTTTTTAAATTTGATTTTTTCAGAATTTTTGGCCTTTTAACCAAATCCGAAATATAAAAAAAAAAAAAATATTTTTACTAAAATTTGTATTTTGAGTTCACGTATGTACAAAAGGTGGGTATATCATGAGTTCGCTCCAAGTTATTTAAAGAAGTATAGCTTTAGGGTTAGGATTTTAAGGTATGGTTGTCCTGTTGCGCTTCATCCATTGACATAGGTCTACAGAAGTACGCAGCGGATTTTTAAGTATGGCATAATGATATTATGTTTACATAATCATGTTATGTTTACACGCTATAATTGTTTTAGAGCTTTCAGAACTAGGATTAGAGTTATCCTACATCCAGTGACATAGGTTTAGGGTATGAAATGACTAGACTGACATAGCCTTCATATTGGTAATATTGTTCACTTACAAATAATTAATTTTATTGTTTTCACAAAGTACGCAAGCGCTAGTTTGCAGCAAAGTCATTATTTAACACAACGTGTTGATAACAATATATATATATATATACATTTTTTTTAGCAAAAAACTTTGCCTAATGATATTTTTTATAAATGTCACATGACTCACACTCTCTCGGGGAAAAGAAACATTTGCTCAAGTGAAAGTCTTCATAAAATATCAAGTTGTAATCTGTTAGGCTGGCCATAATAATATGATTAGTTGGCATAACCCAACTCTATATGTTAGTTGCCAAAATAATATCTCAGTCGGCATATTTTGAAGACGTATCAGTTGGTTGATATTTTCTTTTTTTTTATCCTCATATTTTATAGTAATAAAATTTTTCGAGATGACATATTTTGTCATTATTACTTTGGACATTAGAGAGCAGCACACCACAGTTTATTTTATTTACTGGTTTAACTTGTTTATTTTCATTTGAAATCCAGATGGCGAGTTAGACTGTTGAAGGTTATTATGACTTTCACATTATAATTTAAAAAAAATTACTTTCAGTTTAATTGTTTGTCCACTCGGTGTATGATTTGAGTAGCCATCTCATTTTATACATTTCATGTGCAATGTCTGGGTTTACTTTCATAATTTAGACCGGAAGTACATCAAAATGTCCATTCGACACGATAAAATGTCCATTCGAAATGATAAAATGTCCTTTCGGCACGATAAAATGTCCATTCGACACGATAAAATGTCTATTCGACACAACAAAATGTCCGTTCGACACGACAAAATGTCCATTCGACACGATAAAATGTCCATTCGACACGACAAAATGTCCATTCGACTTGATAAAATGTCCATTCGACACGACAAAATGTCCATTCGACATTATAAAACGTTCATTCTACACAACAAAATGTCCATTCGACACGATAAAACGTCCATTCGACACGATAAAATGTCTAGAAATAACGTTTTAAGAAGAATTAAATGTTGAGAAGTCCGAGGCAGAAATTTTCGCACCATTCATCACTTAGCGTCTTTTTATGCTTATCATCAAATTTTATAGTTTTGACATGATTGATTCTTGCAGTGATTTTGATTTAAAAGATGCGTTTAGTGTGAATAAAACTTTTACCAGTTGTCTCTGTGGCGAAACTGGATCTTCCTAAATTTGTTGCCCAGTGAACAGTGTTATCACGATGAATGTTATGAAAATTAAAATTTATTCAATTCTATTGGATGGGCTTCTTGTTTGACTCGAAAGGATTTGTATTGTATAGAGTACTTTATATAGAGTAGTTTATAATTTTAGAAAAAGTTTTACTATCTAGCAATCAATTTGCTCCATGTATTAGCCACGGCGGACTGGCAAAGATTATTGTATGGGCACTTTCTCTTTGTAAATTTCAGGGATGGGAAAATCAGTAGTTTTTTGCAGAAAACATTGCATTTACTTTAAGTTTAGATACAAAAAATAGCAAAATTTTTACATAATTCAAAAAATTCAGACGTAGTTTACGTTCCAACAAAACTTTGACTTCATGTTATTGTTTAAACCGAAACAGATTGAGTTCAGGACGTAACGTTTGTTTGGATCAGTAAATATCCTTAAATGCTGTATAGTAAGAATCTCAAGCTTATTTCTTAACAATATAGCTTCACTATATTGTTATAAAAAAAAGGGTGTATTTAAGATATTTTAAATTTTATATTTTTTGATGCTCAATTTTCTTTATTAAATAAATATATAAAATAAATTGATCCAGCTTCCATCCAGAAATTTTGGCACAAAGGTAAAATTGTGGCAAAAATAACTTTAGCGGTGTTTTCAAATTTTATTTTTCGTTCAAAATAAAAAATTAGTGAACTAGATTATTTTCAATGCAGAATGGATAAGCGTCTTACTTTACAAAAAGGGTCTTACTTAATAAAAATTGTCTTGTTATCAAATTTCGTTTCGAAAACATCTTTTATCGTCTTATCATTTTATTATATGAGCCGTTTTGTAAATATAAATTGCAAATTCAATTCAATTCAATTCAATATCGTCTTCTTAATTTTTTTTACAAGATGTTTTTTGAGGAAACTTTTTTAGGGACGAATGTGTACCGCTTATTTGTGGCAAATATCGTCCATCTTGCAAGACGCTTACTGTAGATGGTCTTTAAGAAATACAGTGAGATAATTACTCAAGTTTATATTACCTGTACAGTACTGACATCTATAAATAATACTTTGCTTATCATCTGTCACACACAATCATTTCAGTCAGTTTATGTGGTTGTCCAATTTGACACTAGAAAGCATCAAATCAACATTTTGGTGTATGGTACAAACACATACAGAGTGTGTACCAGATGCGCGTGCATTAACACACCTGTTTGGACTGAATTGAAAAAATGTTGAAAAGCTGACTTTAATGTCATAGTGTTACTCGTTGAAGTTGGCAAAGAGTTCTTTTAAATTACATAGTCTTCAACGTTTCTGCAAATGATTACCTTGCTGTATTCATTATCACAATCAAAGCTTGTTATCAGAAGTTTTGTTTCATCTGGAAGACTTTTCCTTATATTGTGCGTGGCATTGGCAAGATTCCCTTTTCTTTGACTAATGATCTTGGATTAAGTTCCGTGCACGATGTAACTCCAAACTCAGCTTTTATTTTTTCAATGCTCCTAGAAGGTGGTGCAATAGTAACAATTTGTATTTGTACTTCTAATGTGAACTTTTTTTTCCATTAATTTTATATGTAAAATGGCTAATAAAAAAACTCAATTATTTTATCCTCATTTTCATGCAAATAAAATGGAAATAAAAGGGAAATTACCTTACAAGAAGATTGTGATGTTGATCTAAACATGGAAAAGGATGTTCTTAGTAAATTTTTTAGTGTTGGAGAGGGAGCAGAGTCTGATTTTTATGCTTTTCGGACTCTGAAAATAAGGAAAATGAAAACGTTTTTTCTTCAAGATGATGATGTTTGTTCTGCTCTAATTTCTAAAATAACTAAAGACATCCTTCTTGGTTTTGATACTAACAAGTATGTAAATGGGGATACCGTACTGTACCGTACCGTACTGTACTGTACCATACTGTACCGTACTGTACCGTACTGTACCGTACTGTACCGTACCGTACTGTACTGTACCGTACCGTACTGTACTGTACTGTACTGTACTGTACTGTACCGTACCGTACTGTACCGTACTGTACTGTACTGTACTTTTCCGTTTTGAAATTTTGTTGATTTAAAAAATAAAAGACAAAGTTAATCTTTACTTCTTTCAGCAGAGCGTTTTGGTTACAAAAAATTTTCAAGTTAGAATTTCATGCCGATGTTCATTCTCAAATGCATGTTTACTAAATTTTTTATATTCCAGGCACACGTGAAGGCAACAGGTGCTTTGGCAGCCGTAAAGATAATACACGTTGAACAGGGTATGCTTTTAATGTTTTTAAAAACTTTTTAGAAGGTTTTATCAATTCTTTGAGATAACATTTTGTGTTTGTTATGTAGTCAGGAAAACATCTTTTATGCTTTTGAAAAACCTTATTGGTCATTTTAAATAAGCTTTAATATGGCATAATTGTCACATTGAAATAAAAACGAAAACTGTGAAATGTCAAAATATTTAATGTTTCATAATGGTTGTTTTCTTGCTAGGTGATGATTTTGATGTGATACAGCAAGAAATTTTATTAATGCAAGATTGTACGCATCCAAATATTGTTCAATATTTTGGAAGTTATTTAAGGTACAATTTTTGTTTTCTGCTTACATTGGTTTATGTTCTCTGTGAATTAACTTCTTTTTGGGTTTTTTCATAAAACATCTATCATATCAATAAAAGTCTAAATCTAAATGATTACATCAATAAATATAACAGAAGAAAAACTTATGTTTCATGAGTTTTTAATTTAGTGCAAAATTTTTATCCATTCTGTTATTTAGAGAGCTCTAAATTGTGAGAATAGTTGCCTACCATATTTGTCCTTATCTTATATTATCTTAATCCTCGCTTTCATTTTTAATAACCACAGGTATACCTGTTACGGAACTAAAACAAAAATGCATACACCAGAAAAATCTCAAAGTAATCTTTTAAAACCCTAAGGGTTCATTTTAATTTTTGTTTCTTTGTGCAGATATAATATTTTGGCCAATAATAGAATAGAAAGTTTCATTCTCCTAGAGAAACTGATAGATATAGGTATACTGTATATATTTTTGTGGCTAACTTTAGTAGCGCGAACTTTGTATATGTATGTTATTTATTTTTTAATTGTTGCGTGAATTGTTTGTTGTTGGATGTACATCCTCTTATCTCCATCCTCTTATCGTATTTTCTAACAACCTTTCTTTTTAATACAGCAACTCTTCTATTCAAATTTCTTCCTCCTGCCTTTCTCCTTATCCACTTCCATTTCTCAACCTATGCTTTAAAATAGTCTAACTTATACAGACAAATTTCCATGTAGACATATTTTCGCAGGTCAAAATTTTTTTGATTTTGCGTGGACATATTTTTGCGGATGACGCAAATTCAAATTTTTTGCATGGACACATTTTCGTTGATGCAAATAGAGAAAAAAAAATTTCAAACAAAATGGATGAAGAAGTCTATTTTGTTTTAACTTTAGTTCTCTTTTCTAACTTTGCTTCTAACTACAGCTCTTTTCTTTTAACTTCTCTCTTGACGACAGTTCTCTTCAATTTTGTTCTAACTGCAACTCTCTTTTTTTAACTCTCTTCTAATCACAGTTCTATTCTTGTAATTTCTCTTTTAACACCAGCACTTTTCTTTTACTATCTCTGCTAGCTACAGTAATTTTTTTAAAAGTTCATTCTTAACAGCTCTCTTCTTTTAACTTCTCTTTTAACTACAGCTCTCTTCTTTTAAATTCTCTCTTAACAAAGGCTCATTACTTATACCTTATCTGCTAACTAGAGTTCTCTTCTTTTAAGTTATCTTCTAACTACATCACCCATTTTTAGCTTCAGTAATAAATGCAGCTTTCTTCTTTCTCTTATACTTTCTTTTATGATCTGTTTCTTTATTTCACAGTTACTTTATCCATTGGTTAATTACAAAGTTCTCCTGCAGTTGATGTGTCAATCATTTATGAACCAGTTTAAAAAAAAAAGTAATAACATATGGTAACAGGTATCTTGTTTGGAAAAAGGTTTTACGATTTTGTCATCTGGCAAAAGTTTGTTGAATTGTTTTTTCAAATTTTGTTCTGAGCAAAAATTCATTGATCTTTGTTGGTCCTTCTAGACGAGATAAACTCTGGATAGCAATGGAATATTGCGGTGGTGGATCATTACAAGATATTTATCATGGTAAGTCATTTATCTCTCATATCTTTCCGGGTAAGTTTTTCCCTTAAAAATTTAAATGGTTTGAATTAACTTATTGTTTTTAGATTTTCATTGTAAATTTGCGAGGGTTGACATAATATCTTAATAGTTATTTTGAGACGTGTTGTTGTTATGTGAGTATTTTGAAACATGTCTTTGTCATGTCAGTATTTTGAAACATAATCCAGTAAACGCTATGGTCAAAAAATGAAAATCTTGCTACAGGCTTTTCTCTGAAGCTTTTCAATCGTTTTTTTTTTTTTTTTTAAATTTTGGCTGATGATTTCTTACCAGCGTAGCTGCAACTTGTACGAAAAACTAAGCTTTTGCATCAATATTTCATAGTAATCAGGGTGAAGGTTACATCAAGGTATAAGGTAGGTTACATAGTAATTAGGGTGTTAGCTAGAAGTTTCTAATCGAGGCCTCGATTGGGAATTTTCTCTTTCCAGAGTTTGGGTGTCTGCTCAAAAAGCCATAAATGTGGTCTTTTTTTTACCCATGCACCATCTTGTTCTGCATAGTACTATTTCAAATATGCACTGTTTGACATATTGAATTTCTTTAACAGATTATTAATAAATTCGTTAAAACAGAGAACTGCTGAAGACACCCTGACAAGCAATTTCGTACCTTCAACAAATAAATTTTTTACATCCAAATTAATTGATTCAAGAACTCGTTTTGATTGTGTGTCTTACCATGAAGACACCTGTCTGGAAAGCCATCAGTGCCTACCCTTTGAAAATATTAGTTCGAGCAAATCACAAATAGCTGCTTGTATCATTCCATTTCTTTATAAGGTGATTTTCCAGTTAATTTTTCAGCTTGGTACCTACAACTGAAGTCCTTTGTATGCAGACAAAAGTAATTTCTTGTTTTATTGTCAACAACTTCCGAATAGTGGAAGAGAACAGCAGTGTGACTGATTTTTTCACTGCACTCACAAGTTATCAATATTTTGACGTCACTTTTCTGTGAGTTTTCCTGCTCCACCTAACATTTTACGGTGACTTAAAACTCCTTTGTGTCGTTTTTTAGATTTTACAGTCACGTACCAACCCACTTCTTTACATAACACTAATGCATTCTCCTTTTTTAGTAGAAATGTTGTCACTGTATGCTTTAGCAGTGATAACAGTGTTTTAGTATCTGCTATTACCACCATCACCAATAGATGTGGTGTATCGCAAGTTGGTTTTTGGTATTGAGCACATAAACATTTTAAGTATTCCGCTCGATTCAATCGACCCTGTATTTATATCAAATGAGATTTTTCCTCTTTTTATGAATGCGTCATCATCATTTTGAGTTGCATTTTTATATTTTGTTGATGAAAAAAATTGTATTTCGAATCACAAGTTGGATTATTACACAAATTATTTAGTTCTTGGTAAAGTCCAAACTTAGCCGAGCAAGACTCCAATGACACACCTTCCTCACATAACAATAGTGATGATACTTTTGAAAGACTTATTGCTTCTCTGAAAGAAAGGACCATAATCAAATTAAAATCCTCAACATTAGTTTCACTGTTTTCCTTTTTCATTTGAATTTCAACTTTTTCCGAGACGCTCAACGTTTTGGTTTCTCAATTTTTTGGTATTTCAGTATTTGATGCAGCAGAAGAAATTTTAGTGTATCTATTGCCTTTGAATCTTTTTTTATCTTTTTCTTTTGCCCAAATGCGCTCTACTAGAAGTCTGTTTTCCCTTTAATGCTCCCATTTTTTTGTAGTTTTAAAAAAGACCATGGAAGTAGCAAAAAGAATTACTAAGATATCAAGGCATAGAAATAGTCAGGATTTTTCAGTCGTGTTGATTTTGATCCCATGATTTAAAGCATAAGTCATTGCTTGAAATAGCTTATATTAATGAAAAGTCATATATGGCTGTAATCTTTATTTCCCGTATTTACATTCTGGCTATAAACAAGGTTATTTAGGCTAATATTTTGGGCAAAGACCTCTTAGCAACGATATAAATAATCCGTTACTAACAACAGAAAAATCGGAAAATCATTTTTCAGGTACATTTTTGAAAGTGAATTTTGAGACACTAAAATTTTGTTTTAGGGGATTTTTAACCTCGGAATCAGATTCTAAAATAGTTAAATAGGCAGAAACAATAGTTTAATAAATACATTTTATTGAATAACACAAACTTTTTAAAAAGCACTATTAAAAATTTATATATTTTATTAGACAGATTTTATATTAGTATGAGCCTTTCTTGAATATGATGAATGTATTACCTATTTTGCTATGCCGCTCTGCGACTAACTTTAACTTTAACAGTCCGGTATCAATTCTTCTATTTTTGAGTAGCATAAGACTTTAATAGAGGGATAAAGTCACGCATTGACTGATCACAATTTTGACTTGTTTTGTCAAAATTATTTATAATACGCCACAGATTTGCTTCTCTCACTTACAGTTTAGACGAATTCTTGAATCATGAAACTACTTGTTGATCATTTTTAAAGTTAAGCCTTGTTCCCAGCCAGGAAAATAAGTCAAACTAAGAATATTCTTATTATTATAAATTAGTATTTTTTTTACAGAATAAACATTTCTCTACAAAAATTGTGCTGCTATCAGTATGTTTCCTTGCATACTAAAATTAAAATTTAAATTAATAGTAAAATTCAGAATAAAATGTGGATTGAAATATTTTGAAGCAAAGCGTGATGAATGGTGGCCCTCTTTTCTTACATCAAGAGTGATAACTCATTTTTACATCTAGGCGGAGAGAACAATTTTGCTGCAAAGTAAAAAAACTATTTTATGGTTATTTTAACTTGGTTTTTTACTTTTTCTTTTTTACTTTTTCTGGGGAAAGTTTATTAATTTTAATACTACAATGTGCAGATATTGATAAAGAAGCCGGTTTGAGCAGCAGATGAAACTGTCAGAAGAGATCTTAGTCAATTCCTTAGATCAGCACTTGCAGCTTTTGTAAGTTTTCACTCAAAGACTGATTTGATTTTAGAATGATATCAAGGTACTTGTAAGCAAGGTGCTTTTAAACATCAGTTTTGTTGATTACTTGCAAATTTAGATAATTCAATGTCTTTGATAAGCGTTTGGAGGTACCAAAAAGCATTTACTCTGTTTTGTGTTTCTTAAATTGATGTAAAGCAATGGTTAAGCTTCCATTTCTTTACTGCATTTTTGGTAGAAATTAAATCTTTATTACTAAAATAAATCACAGTGTTGTCGTAAAATTTAATAACTTCCTTCTGTAAACATGCACTGAATTTGTTAAACAACAGTAAAAACAGTAGTAGTCCAAAAATAGACCCCTAGAGTAGACTGCACATGCCTTGCTTATTTTCTAATAGTTGCTCATTGATTAATTGACTACATGCATTATCTCACCTTGCCAAAATAAAAATAAATTGATTGGTTTATACTAATCTGTTGATTTGGACAATAGTTTTTATGCTGATTTTAAGAATTCCAATGGAAAACAAATTACAGCTGAATTTTTTTTTTCTTTAAATATGATTAAACCCACATAGAAGTTTATTAATTCAAGCAAAGGGCTAATCAGCCTACTGTTGTCTATGTAAAATGAAAATGCCAACCGTAATCTAAAATATTGTTATTATGAAAAAATAAGAATGTTGAAATTGTTGAAATCAGATTATTAACTAACTATTTATCTTTATGGATATATCTTTGGTATTATGTACTGTTATAGTAACTGGTCCGTTAACAGAAGAAATGGTTGCATGTGTGTGCTCAGAGATGCTCAAGGTATTTGTTTGTCATGCATCTTATCACAATTTGCTTATTAGTTTATTAAGTTTACATTAAACATTAAGCTCATCATTCTTTGTAAAAATTACAAATTGATCTCAGAGATGCTTAATAACATTAACCATTTTGCTTACATAACTTTATATAACTTGTAATCTGTATGAGTTGCAGTATTTGTTATGAAAACATGAAATTTTTGTTGATTTTAATGGAATTTTTTTAGGAATAATTTTTCATGTTTCCTCATTTCGTTTCACATATCGCATTTTTGTGAGCACATTAATTATGTGCTACAGCACATAATTAATGTTAGGTTGCTTTTTGACTGGTGAGAGAAGGAAAATATATCGTGGCATGCCTTTTCGTATTTCATTTGCTTCCTCTGATTTACCTCAGTGATTTCAATACCGTCCAATTAATTTATAATAATTTTTCTTCTTCAGTTCTTGGTAGTAATCAGCTTAAGTATTTGAAGTCTGTTAATACTTCCTAGTTTCATCCTTTTAGTTTTTATGTCAGTTTAAACTTTTTTTTAAAGGAAGAATTTGCTTTGGTTATTTTTCCTCATGCCTTTCTGCCACTTCTGTTTCAGTGTCAGTTCTTTTCTTTTTTTTCTTTTTCTTTTGGTACATTTTTGGTCTTAGTTCTGTAATGTATGCTTAAATAACAAAGGTTTTATTACATGGGCCAATGAGACAAAATTTTATCTTAGGCCTAAAAGAAATTTTAGCTCTGGCTTCTTGATTTTTTTTATTTATGTTTACTTTCAGTTTACTCCCAAATGAGCCATTAACGTAAAATTATAAATTTTTTATTTCTCTAGTTAAACAATGTCTATAAAAGGCCACTCTAGGCTTATGCTGATATATAGTATATCTTCTACTCACGAAATCTTCCAAACCTCCTGAGAGTATTTTTTTTTCCTGAGAAATATTATGGACATACAGGTGAATGTAGGGAGCTTAGCATTATAAAATTTTACAAAGGTAAAGGAGTTGCCTTAGAAGGGGTTAAGCTAACAGACCTGGTTTTAAAGTGATTGAAAAAATGAGATAGTAGGCTGGGTGGATATATTTTATGAAGAATAAAGTTAAGGGTGGGTAGACTATAAGTTCATTAAGGGTGGATAGACTATAAGTTCATTAAGGGTGGGTAGACTATAAGTTCGTTAAGGGTGGATAGACTATAAGTTCATTAAGGGTGGATAGACTATAAGTTCATTAAGGGTGGATAGACTATAAGTTCGTTAAGGGTGGATAGACTATAAGTTC
>JAUZNK010084930.1:0-12916 GCA_035046665.1 Euphysa ruthae | reverse complement strand
GTATTTTTATGAACATATAGAATAAATCCCACCGATACTTTAAATATAAATCAAAATAAAATTTTGAAGATTTTAGAGATTATTAATG
Source organism: Euphysa ruthae (assembly GCA_035046665.1). Classification (NCBI taxonomy): domain Eukaryota; kingdom Metazoa; phylum Cnidaria; class Hydrozoa; order Anthoathecata; family Corymorphidae; genus Euphysa; species Euphysa ruthae. Next base: position 12,828 of record JAUZNK010084930.1, on the reverse strand, counting down.
CAAATACAGCTAACAAAAATTTTTTTGAAAACTGTAAAGATGAAAACTTACTCTAAGAACCAATTCTGTTGCATCTGTGAAAAGTGAGAAAAAAAATGGTAATCAGGTCAAACTCCGTTGTTCAACACACGGTTTATAGATATATCTGAATTTAGCAATGTTGAAAATTTCCGTACAGATACAATCTAAATAGTTATATAGTCCGATTTTTTGTTACCCTAGATTGCACTTGTTCACCAGAAAAAATACTCTATCTTTCCGATTTAGGGAAACCTCTTTTCCAGGCTCTTTTGATAACGGGTTTTTCAATATAAGGTATATTATTACCATTCTTTAGCATTTTTAATCGGAATACTTTTTAAAAACTGAATATACTTTAGAAATATAATATCATGTGTTTTTGGCATGCATATTGCTATTATTGTGTCTCCCTATTATGTAATTTATTTATGAAGATCATTATTATTTAGAATATGTTAGAAGAGTTTCTTTAGTAAAATAAATTACTTTGATTTGATTGGTTGATCATGTTATTCTAATAAAAAAATAATTAATAGCAAGAAATTGAAACCGAAAAAAAGTAGCTATATAAACGTTTTTCTTATACTTCTATGTCGAATGAGAATATATTCTAAGGATATGATGATGAATACAAGTTTGACATTTAGTGTGTTATTTGATTATGTTTGAATTTTTGTATAGTTACTTTTTCATTTTAGAAAATGTAAAAAAGTATGCGTAAGTTATTCTACCACAAAGTAAGTAGTAATGCTTCACTTTTATATCTCTTTTGAATGCTTTACTGAGAAACAAAAATTAATTTGTCAGATATTTTCAGAAATTTGAGATGGTATATATCAAATGCTTGCGAATGTTTTATCGTCTATATTAGCACAATTATATTATTTGTTTATTTGTTTTCACCATGTTGTTGTTGTGTTGTGTTACACAGTGCGATATATCTACTTGTTTTGGGTATACCTGATCCCAATTTGTAACGCTGTCTGCATAACAAATATTGGGTGAATTTCGAGATTTACGAAACTTGATAGACTTGTTGAAACTTCATTAACTCTTTTGATTCATGTTCAAACACCATCACTATTTCTGCGTTATTTATTTAACTAATATTTGTATTTGTACACAGTCAGAACTGTCCAAATTTATATTTGTACACAGTCAGAACTGTCCAAATATATCTTGATGTTTACTTGTGCATTGTCCTCTACTAAATAGTTATTGTTAATTTCAAATAATGCCAACCCCAGTATACAGCTGTCAGACAACCATATTGTTTGAGAGGTTAAGACTTTGGTTTTTGGCCATGAGGTACGAGTTCGATCCCCTTAGAGACTAATGTACCTGATGTACTAGCGACTAGTACATCAGGACCAAACCCGTAGGCCCTTATGGCAATATAACTTGCTATCGTTTTGCTCCAAATTAAATATAAATAATTTTTTTCTTACACAATTTTTTGCTCTGTTCATTGTGTTAATAAAAGTTGTCTCACTTTTTTTTTTCATTTGTTTTTCTACCATGTGCGTTGGAACAAAAATTTTGTTTGAGAAAATGGAAGTGCTATCTATAAAAATAATGGGTATGTAGGGAATATTGCCTTCGAGGAAATGCCGGTAACAATTATTGCAGAAGAGATAGGATTTTCAATAATTCAAATACTGCAAAGTGAAAACAACAAAAGAACTAGAATTAATTTATGTGATTCTGATGCTATAATTGTTACGAATCTATGTTTAAGATAAAAAGAGAAAATCAGTTTTTCTGTTTGTTTGATTCTCTTAGCACAAATTTAAGAGGTATTCCATCATACAAAGGCACATCAGTTGTCTTATAATTCAATATTTTACTTGGAATTAAAAGTTATTGCGAAAGCAAAAAAATTAGCGATCTTTGCACCTAGGCTCATTTAGCATTAAATTCTCGAAAAATTCTCTAGAGTAAAGAAGATTTTTTTTCCTGACTCCGCAGAAAATTCAGGCCGATATTTTTGCCTATTTTTTCATATTTAGTCTCGCCTCCCCATTTCTTTGCTAATAGTATTTGAACAGTAGAGAATAATTAAATCGAGAAAATAGAGATGATGTTGTTAGTTATCAAATCAAAATTAATTTTTAACTTTGACTTCCCAACAAGCTTTTCATGCTTCCGCAAAACTTATGTATCATATTTAGTAGCAAAATTTAGCTAGCTTTTAAAAAATTTCAAAAATAATATTTTATATATAAATAACGATTATCTTACAAAAATACAATTAATTATTGGCTAAAATATCTTAATTGGAATACTTGTTTGTAATCCACTGTTACTTATTGACGTTGTAATTAAGTACTTTTGGAAATTGTTGTCATAACTATTCTGTGAAATGAACAAGAAAACACAAATTCAAATTATTCCTAGCTTTAATTCAAAAAGAATTTTCGTGTACAGTAAATTTATGCATTTACCTATTCAAAAATATTAATACAGAAAATGATTTTTCTTACCCCCTGACATATTAGAATGACTGCAGCATGATGGTTACATAACAACCATATTCCAATAAACAGCGATGTTAATCACAAACAATGATCGATAACATAAACTAAGAATTCATTGTCGTTGAAAGGACGGATTTATTTTATAGGAGAACGTAATTGAAAGTGCTCGGACTATCCAGTTAGACCTAAAAAATTTTCTAGTTCTGAAAGTTATTTTCGTTATTTAAACAACCTCATCCGATTCTAAAATATTTTCCAAATGATCCTCTTTTTCAAAGCTAAGTTTGATCTTGAAGTGTGATGTAAGTCCTGACACAAAATTTATCTAGTTGCTATTCCTAATTTTATTTATTAATTAATTTATTAATTAAGGCGTTTTTTTGCTGTTTCAATAAAAAATGAATTTTTAGTATTCCTTTCTATTTTATGTAGAATTTAACGCCCTTTAACATTTATTGCTTTTTTGTAAAAATATGTAGTTTTTGTAATATTTTACTTTTTTCTTAAAAGATGAGGTTTTGGGGTATAACATTAAAAAACCAATGAAAATATAACTACCAAGTTTGAAAAGGTGAAATGTAGTCATCATAAATAATAGCATTTTAAATGAAACAAACTTTTTGGATTGTTTATGTAGAGTATGAGTCTACAAATATTCATAAATATATTTTGTGAAATTTTAGTATCGTTCTTTTGTTATATATTGTATCCCTGTTTCATTGATACCAAAGTTATTAGAAAGCTCAATTTTTTTTTTTTTTTTTAATTCTTTAGTCTCAAATCAACACGTTAAAGAGTTTTTTATTTGAAAATAATCTCAAGCTACAGCAAATATTTGTTTGATTTTAAACATCAAAGTTGAAAGTTTACTTTATTGTTATAGGTATATTTCTGTGATATGTTGGAGACTGCTTATACTTATTTAGCTGAAACAGTAGTTTGGAGATTTTATCATGTGAAATAATTTAGCGTTTTTTTGGATTATATTTATTCACTTTTATGATTATAAAAATTCTAAAAAGAATGGAGTGATTTTATTGCCTAAATTAATAATTTTTTCATTCTTCATAAAATTTTAGGAATCTAATTTTTTATTTCTCTAAATAGTCTAGGGGTATGGAAAATTGTATATATATGAATTTATAAAACAATCGAATCCAACCGAAATCTGGTTTCCTGCCGTGCGATAAAACGATTTTATATTAACTTTAACTATGAAGCTAACACAAGAAATAATCAAAAGTATATAAGACACAAAGCAGAAAACACCATCTTTAACCAATAATTTAACTAAAACTTTAACAAGTTAATTTAAAACAAAACTAACTTCCAGAAGCAAGACTAAAAGTTATAAAACCAAAAAGATAAACTGATTAGCAAAATCAATTAATAAATATATATATATATATATATTTATTTTTTTTAGTGATTGATTTTCTAATCAGTTTAACTTTTTGGTTTTATAATTTTTAGCCTTGCTCCTGGTGACTATCAATAGTGTCAAAAATAGAAATTGTTTGTTTTTTGAAAGCTAGATGTATTTAGTTCTCACAAAAAAGGCAACTCTTTAAACTTAAATTTATAGTTTCCATATTTTTTACCCAACAAAGTAAAATTTAAAGTAAAATATTAAATTCCTTGACAGAAAGAAATATAACATATATAAATAGAGAAATGATATTTTTAAACGACTTTGCACTGATTTTCTTTGATCTTTGTATTTTTAGGTTTTCGTTTAATAGCCATGTTATATATTTTGTTGTCTGTTGCGCTTGTAATTATCATAACATTCCACTTAGCATGGAAACTGTGGGTATCCTCATTCAAGCTTAATATGCCTGTCCTACCGTCAATTCCCTGGATAGGTTCAACCATATATTTGGACGCAGATCACTACAAAAATTTTAAGTTCATCAACGAATGTTATAAGAAGTTTAATTACAAGTTTAGCATGTGGTTAGGACCAAGGCCAGTGATTTTCATTACCGAATTAAAGTTCGTTGAGCACTTATTAAAGAGTCAGAAATTGATCACAAAGAGCTTTACTTATGCATTTGGAGATAGATGGCTTGGAAAAAGTGTTTTAACAAGTACGGGAGAATTCTGGAAAAAAAGAAGACACATGATTACTCCTGCATTTCACTTTGGTGTGTTAAGGGAATATGCTATTGTCTTTGAAAGTAACGCACAAGATTTGGTTAAGAAATTTAATGGCTACGCTGATAAAGGTCTTGCGTTTGATGTTCAGCCTGAAATGTCTCTTTGTACTCTGAACATCATAAATGAAACAGCAATGGGAGTTAAACTTAATCCCGAAGATGATTCAAATATCAAGTTCTCAAATGCTACAACTATTGCTAAGAAAATATTTAAATATCGTGCTGTTTCCCCATGGATATGGTCCAATTTTCTTTTCGACTTATCTCCATCTGGTAGAAGTTTTAATGCAGCTATTAAGGTGATTAATGAATTCGTCATTAACGTGATGAATGAGAATATCAGGAAACGAAACGAAAATCAAAGCCAAACAAAAGTTTATAAATCGTTGTTAGATATACTTTTAGACTCATTCGAAGCTGGCGATATTAACACTGTTGGTGTATTACACGAAGTGCATACTTTCATGTTTGCTGGGCACGATACTACGTCGAGTGCACTGAGTTGGTTATTTTATCTACTAGGACTAAATCCAGACATTCAGAAAAAATTACAAGAAGAGATCGACAGCTTTAAAAATGAAAAATCACATATAAGAGATCGTGTAGAAAACATGGCGTACTTGGAGATGGTAATTAAAGAAACTCTTAGATGCAGAACATCTGCACCAAATTTTTCGCGAGCGATTGAAAATACAGTGAAAATTAATGATCAAACCGTTGTTAAAGGGACACATGTGTTTATTTCTCCACATGCAATGCATAACAACCCTGAGCATTGGGATAACCCCCATATTTTTAATCCAGAGAGATTTAGCAAAGAAAATGCAAAGAATATCAAACCGTTCACGTTTATTCCTTTTTCAGCCGGTCCGAGAAATTGCATTGGTCAGAAATTTGCTATGTTGGAAATGAAAGTAATTTTACATGAAATCATGTCTGCTTTTAACGTGGAGACGTGTGAGCAAGAAGTTCAACCCGCACATGCCATCGTTCAATATTCTGCTAATGGTCTTTGGCTAAAATTTCACAGACGATAAAATTTGGAACAAAAAGTAAATAAATTTGTAATTTATCTTATTATTAATTTCGAGTAATTAATGCTTTTCCAAATTTTTACTATTATCATTATTTTTCTTTACGTTTTTTTTTTGTTTTGCAAAATTGTATTGATTATTTTTATGACGCATTATATGCATAATCATTTGTTCGCATATAAGATCTGTTTTTTGTTAGAATCAGGCAAGCTATGAAATAGGTTTGTAAGATTTGCAAGAAAAAATAATTCGCCTTTTAGAAACTGAATTGTCTCACCCTTATCAAAATTATTTTTATTTCTTTTTTTACAAATCTTAGCTTTTCAAACTTATTTTGACAATTTTTGTTTTTCATTCGTATCTAACAAAATAAAATTTAAAATAAAATAAATAAAATTTCGCCGAAACCTACCTTCGATAAATTTTTTTCTCATGAAGATTTTAATTAGTTCTATAACAGTATAAATGTACCTTAGCTTAGCCAATCTTTTCGACCCCTACTTCTAAGATAATGGAGATTTTGACATAAAAATAACCCCTAGGGTCGGAAATTTTTCCCAAAATTTTGTTTTGAGGATCGGGATTATGCTCTAAAAAACATATTCACCACTAAAAAATTCTTGCTAATGAAATATTTAAAACTCACTATTACAGCGTATTTGCGGACGGTGTGGAAATTTTTTGATAAATTTCGTTATCTAAAATGAAAGTTTAACAAAAAGCTGAAAAATGTATGAATAAATTATGAGTTAATCATAAACTCAGATAAAACTTTTGAGTTTTACGAACAAAGCCGATCTTAGGAGTGTCTGGGAATGAAATTCCGAATAAATGTTTTATCTGTAGACTAATTTTATCTGTAGGCTGTTTTATCTGCAGGTTAATGGTATAATATTACATGAAAGTGTGTTAACTTTTTAATAAAAAAAAAAGTTCTAAAATTAAATAGCTATAATGATGTCTTGGTTTTGAAAAATTTGAAAACATATAAGAAATAGGTAAATTCGGATCTAGATATGATATTAAGGATCTAAAAAACAGTTTTCAAAGCTGAAATAACACTCGATCAGCATTACACAAAATCGTGTAAGGATCATACTAATAGTTTAAACCATAAAATTACGGTGGTGGCGGATTTAAATCTAATCCTTAGCACTTATCATGATTTTATTTAAAATTCCCAAAATTCAAACATCCCGATGTGGAAATAAAGCCGCCTTTTGATGATGTTTTGCACAGAGATAAGTGAAAATAAAATAAAGAATCATTCATTTCAAAAAATTAAACACAAATTAAAATCGTGAAATAAAAGCGTTATTCTTTTTCTTGCCAAAATTAACTTTCATTAATTTTTTTTTCCTGGTAATGAAAGAATTAGGGAGAAAGACCTCCACAAAGTCTGTCATTTATTATTTGTGACAATATGAATCATTCAAATTTTTTCAACTCACATCGCTCAGGCAATCAAGGATTTTCCTGGGGTAAGGATATTTTATTTCATCCTTCTCACTTTTTACGTTTTTGGGATAAAAAGGCTAAAAGCATCTTATCTAAAATTCATTTTTTCCGAATGTTTTTTTTTTTTTTCTGCGATAACACAGGAGCCCCTCAAATCCTTTGCTTGCCACAGAAATATCTTCATTCAAAAGTAATCTAGAAATGTTTGAAACAAAAATGAAAACAAAATGTTGCTTAAAATCTTTTGTAGAACACAAAGATTTACATAGTAAGCACAGCAGTTTACCCTGACTGAAGCTTTCATAAGAGGCCAAGCACGTTAAAAAATTCCATGTATGTTTTGTGGATATTTTTTGGACGATAGTGTGATTTTTTTGTATTGATGCGAAGTGAAATTGAGTGAGTGGGCCGCATGTTTTTTTCGTTGGTAGGACATTTACAAGTGTTAATGGTTATCTCAACCTTTTGACATGGTTCATTTTTTCAGCAAAATATTTTACAAAAATATTTAAACTTCTGAATACTTTACTAAACTTTAATTTTTATATTAATTTTATTCATTTAAACTTCCTATTTTAATATTCTTGATTTTACTTGATTATTCATTGAAATTTATATTTATATTATTTAGGTTATTTTTTTATTTAGATCTAACTTGTCTGAAGTGTTTTATACTCAGAAATTTATTTCACTCACATTATTTTCACTCATATTCACACATTATCTTATACCTATCATATATTTATACTTATATACTATCTGCAAGATAAATTTCTCTGAATCTAATCAAAAAGAATATGTTAACTTCATGTGAGGGTTATTGTGTTCTTCGTGCACACACACATGTTAGAAACAATTTTTCGATTTTAAATATTTGTTTAGGTCAACACTAAGAGGAAAAACATGGGTGCCAAAAAAATTTTTTTGGGGACTGAGTATCATGACATCAAATTTTTACAGTCAGAAGAAAAAAAAGTTTATATAAAAAATTATATAGTTAGAAAGAGCATGTCGAGTGGATGAAAAAATATGTATAAAAACCATACGCTGAAAATCTATCTGTCCAGAGATAATTAAGTTTAAAGACTGTATAAAACACAGACCCTGAATTTTCAGAACTAAGTATAAAATTTAAATACTAGTACAGTAGCTGTAAAATTTGGTAATGTAAGTATATATCTACAATACTTTTTTATATTACGTTTTGTGCTATGGGTTAATTGTTAACCTATGGAAAACATATAAACACGCATTTTCAGGTATATCACAATAATATTTTCTTTATAGAATCAAAACACCATAAACCTCAAACACAACGGGATGAAAAATACTAGTGTACTGATTGGTAATAGTTTACATATCTTCTAGATCAGATTTATGCATCAGATTCAGTCTAAAGTTCTTCACCTTGCACATATCTGTACAGAAAAAGTTATTTTTGTAGCAGTTGAACCTTTTTGTACTGTAGTTGTTTTTGCATCCACATATACACAATTCAATCAACCCCAATGGAGCTGGAAGATTGCCTGTCATTATTGGATCAAGCGACTCACCATTCAACTCCCAACCAAAGCCCGTAGGAGAAGGAAAACTCTTTATCAGGTCTTTTCAAAACTAGACTTATATAATTGTTTCTAAAAATCTTTTTCATTAAAACACTCATGCTTGATGGTAACTGTGTAGCATCGTGACGATACTTTGAGAAGAAAAATCATCTGAGTTTTGTTAGACTTGACATATCTTTTGGTATATTTTTGTTTTCATAAGTGATAACTACAAAACGCTCAAGACGTTTCAGGGTAATCAGATTTGGCAAAGTTCCAGTATCACCTAAGCATGACAATACATTTAAAATGGTGACACTCTCCTCTAGTCTAGCTCTGGACGTTTTCGTACTGTAATAAGAAGCCGTGAAATTAACGCTCGCTCTTCCTTGAGTTGAACAAGTTTCTCTTCAACTTTCATAGTGAAAGTTTTTTCTTGATTTTTGAATGTTAGCAGTGCGCACTTCTTCATTGGTGACCATATTGATTCAGGTTCAATCAGCCTCTTGTTAATTAAACGCTGGTAAAGCTGATTTCTAATTGTATCATGTTGCGACAGTTTTTCTACAACGTTTGCAGGCAGTACTGCTTTTAAAATGAAGATCATTACAAATTTTTTTTCTTGAAAATTAACTTCAAACGTATGAAATAAATTTATTATCTTTTGTACACTTGTAGCAACTCTGGTGTGAGATGAGATGAAACACTGTTCTTATTACAGAATCCTTAGAAAAAACATTTAAAACTGGAGCAATATAACAAAAACGTTGCAAACCAGAAGGATTCTGAGTCAGACCTTTTACACCCCTTTTTATAACTCATGACAGGCCCGCTGTTCGTAAAAGGTATTAGAATTTTACTGATCGTAACATTATCTTTAAGGTAGTTCCGAGATTCTGAATCGTTGGAATGTAGTTCCACCATTGTTGCCAAGTACAAAGGGGTAAGTCGAGCATGATTCATCTGGTCGTGAAAAAAGAGATATCTTACTATTTCATCAAGTGAAGAACAATGTAACGATCAGTTTCCGTCGCGGTATGAACAAATGAAGAGCAGCAAGAGTAGGGCCGTATATAACGGAATCAGTAAGTGCTCTATCTAGTCCACTTCCTGCTGTGTATTTACCAATGGCTTTTAAGAAAGCGAAAACAACATGAAGTTCACCATGTCTGAAATATAGTTTTCGTAAACATCCTTCTTTTCCATCAAGTGTATGCATTTAGTATAGAGTTGTAAATCTAATGTCACACTAGTTTTATAGTTACCAGTTACTAAGAAGTTAATTCCATAGACAATCTCCAACGCAGTGTATAGATTCCCCGTGTCGATTGGATGACCTGGATTTAACGGTAAACTTTGAAATTTTGTCATTAAACGGTATCTCTGTGAGGAGACAGTTAAATGCTGCCCATGTCGGTAAAGGACAGAACGAATCTTTATCAATTACTTGTAAAAGTGCTCACACGTGGTCTTTATCTCTGTTAATGTTATGGACATCTTCTAGCATTGGACAAGTAAAGGCTGAAAACGTTTCATTTGGGGGATTTGGTTTTGACACAAACTTTTGTTTTTACATCTGAACCTTCTTTAAACTTGAAACCTTTCCCGGTGCTACGTTTAATTTCCAAAAGTTCGTTAATTTCATTTTCGTTATTTTGAATAGCTGTTTGTCTAGTACCGTGAAATTCTGATTTACCATCGGGCGTATCATTTTTAAAGTCGATATTGTCGATTACGAAATGAATTGGCTGTCCTTTTCTGATGTTAGGAGAGATGTACACCTCGTCATTGACGCGAATTGCTCTCAATTTTCATCACTTTATCATAAGTTATCGCATGCCCAAGATCAGCTAAGCAGTTAATAAGCTCTTTTTTTCTTGTTTCGTTGGGTATATGTAGCGCTAAACCGACTGAAACTTTATTGTTAATTTTTATTTTTTTATTTTTAGTTTAACGTCTATGACTTCTTGAGGACCTATCAAACCTCATCGTAAACTTCACCTGATATCAACAATCTTTTTGAGCCTTTAACCGACACTTTTCACCAAATTTATGAGGATGGAAAAGATATGTTTATTTAAGGAAACCTAATGCAAATCTTTTGAATAATAATAACAAATATATTCTTGATAACAGAGCTCTCACTCAAAATTTACTTTTTAAATAAATATAGTGAATTTTGTTCTACATTTGGTATTACACAACTAATCAGGGATCCTACAAGGGCAACGTCAAGCATCTCATCTGGATTAGATCACATTCTCTCAAATAATTCTGAAAAGATCACCCAGCAAGTATCACTTGAAATTTCTCTTTCTGATTATCAGCCAATTTTTTTATACATGTAAAATCGCTAGGACCAGGTATTAAAAAGTTTAAAAAATCTATAAGTATAAGCAACTATAGTAAAGACTTACTAAGTGAAAAATTAAGTGAAGCAAATTTTCCAAACTATGAAAATCTTGATATTGTTACCTTGGCCTTTGTAGATTTTTGAAAAAAATTTAAACAAACTATTGATGATATAGCACCCATGAAAACAGTTAAATAAAAAAACAAATCTCAGGAGTGGTTTGACAAAGAAGTTGCAGAAAAAATAGCTATAAAACATAAATTTCTATTAACAATTCAAAATGACAAAAGCAAAGGAACTATTTAGCAGAGCTAAATATGATGCACATTGAACTACTAATGGAAAAGAAATTTTTTTCCAAATAAAATTAATGAAAGTATAGGTAGACCTAAAAATCTTCGGAAAACTTTGAAAGACTTACAAAATCAAAAAACCCATCTTCACAATCCAATTTTCGTTTAAAAAAAGTTAATAAGTTTATTTCTGACCATATTCAAATTGATAATGCTTTTAAAAATTTTTTTTTGGAAATTTTTCAGTCAATCTTTCAAATCTCCATCTAAGAGCATTAAATGATGATAATAGTCAAACAACCCTAAATTTTTATGGTCAGATGAATATTTCTAAAGATTTTGAAATCTCAAGGGTCACTGAGGATGCAGTTTAAAACATAATTAGTCATATAGAATTAAATAAATCACCAGGGTTAAATGAATTATCATCTATGTTCTTTAAGGACCTGTGTGCTTCTATTTTGAGACCACTCACACAAATAATAAATCTTTCTATCAAGACTACCACATTTGCAGATCATTGCAAACTACCTAAAATTGCTCCGTTATTTAAAGAAATGAGCAAAACAGAACCAAATAAACTACAGGCCAATGTCGTTATTATTAATTGCACCCAAAATTTTTGAAAAAGTTATGGAAGATCAAACTAGAGAATTCGTTCAAAAAGATAACATTATATAAAAATTTCAATCTGGATTTTGAAAGGGTTTTTCGACAGACACTTGTTTGTCTTGTCATATCTTCATGACAGAATTAAAAAAAAGGTTTTGAAAAAGTATGTCACACTGGAATGATCCTTATAGATCTCCAAAAGGCTTTTGACACAATAGATTAAATATTTTGTTTGACAAAACAAAATACATACGTTTTTTCGGATAATGTAGTTTTCTTGTTCAAGTCTTATCTCAAATAGAAAATTTAGGGTAAAAGTTGATAAAGAACTATCTAATGAAGTCTTAGTGAAATTTGATGTCCCTCAGGGGTCAATTTTACCATCTGTTTTTACTATATGTGAACGACATAACACAAGTACTTGACTGTGAATGACTTCTTTACGCAGATGAAACTTGCTTGATTTTCCAGCGGGTGTAAACAAATAGAAAATATTATAAACAAAAATTTTTCGAACCTTTTTGAGTGGTTTGCCGATAACAGACTAAGTGTGCACTTTGGAGAAGAAAAAAGATAGGAGTTAGATCAAATCCAGGTAGGAGAGGCAATGGATCGCTATGTTTTAAATAAAACTAATTCCAAACAAATTATGAAATAGAGTACATTCTTTCTTAACACCAGCCTTGAAGCGTACCCGATGTAATTCTCTGATTCAGCCTCCCTTAGACTATGCTTGTTCTGGCTGGTATTTAGGCCTCAAATAAATGTACAAGATTAAATGTTTAGATATAAATAGTCGTGCCCATAATAGTACTGAGCAGTAAAGAGCCATAAATTGGCTGCCTGTTGATATGATGTTTAATCAGGGTATTGCTGC
>JAUZNK010084919.1:0-12916 GCA_035046665.1 Euphysa ruthae | reverse complement strand
TATGTATTTGTGTATGTATATGTATATAAATAAATATATATATAAAAGATTAAATTTACCCTCTAAGTTATATGTCATCTGCCCCATTTAAGTAACTTCAACAGTAGGTTAATTATGATTTATACTGAAATTTATTCCTTTGTAGTTGGAGATACTCCTGTTATGGTTGATTTTACATTTGAAACTAATCCTTTGGAAAAAGAAAATCTTGATCAAATGATGAATTTGAATTGTCAGCCGTTGGAAATCATTTATGATGCTGTAAGTTTTTTAGCTCAATGATAGTTGAAGCTTTTTTATAAAATCATATTAATGTGTGAGGTAATGCCAACAATTCGTGTTTTGTATTTTAAGGAAAGAAATGAAATGACGAACATCTCACTCTCGGGGAAATTTATGAAAAATAATAAATATTAGTAATAATAAATGCGACTATATTGAAGGTTTTTTCCTCTATTTAAAAAATTTTCTTAGTAGTAATTAGTTAGTAGTAAGTTAAACTGTCTTTCACATCTGCGTATGTGAAATTACGTTGCTATAACTAGAACCAATCATTTATTTTTCAAATTGTTTATTCACTAGTCTGGTAGTCAAAACAATAGCACCATCCCAGTACTTTACTACTGCGGCTTGATTGTAAGATGCTGGTAAATAGGTATCAAGCTTTGAGCGTACGGTTGGATTAATGATTTTTTAAGAAATGCAGCTTACTTTATTTGGTGAATATTTTTTTTAATCAAAATTTTATGCTTTGAAAAAATACATTACTCCTCAAAACTCTTAAATCATTTTGTCAATTATAAAAATGATTTTGCTGGTAATAGCTGCATGTCAGTATTATGAAAACAGTTTTACGTATGTACTTTCAATATTTTAGAATTCGATTAATAAGACTATTGCGTTCTTCGAGCCTCCTGAAGATGTTATATTGCGAGAGTAAGTAGCTATTCTAATTTTTCGTCTGTATTAGCTTTGTGTCAATGAATTCAAATTGATTTTTTACTGTTACAATTTAAAGAGAAAAACTTTATGGTATTTGTGATCTACTTAATCAAAATTTGTTTGTTACAAGATATAGTAGATATCGTACATGGTTTAAATGCTTTTAATCTATTGATATTACTTTTGATGAATTTAATTAAAATATCGTTGCTTGTAATATTAGTTTTTAGAGAGCAAGATTGAACTCTTGTCGCTATGAAATTTATTATAGTTTTGTTATATTTTGCCACCACGCAATGAAGTGCTGAATCCCAGCAAAGGACTCTGGGATGTTATTTTACGAGAGTTTGCTTATTACTGCATTGAAATGCTTATGCCTTTTGTCTACTTATAACCATTTAAACTTCTAATTATTTTTAGATCTCAAAATTGTTTTATGTTTTAGACAATTTTACATTAAAACGCGCTATTTTGGCAATTTATGAATCTATTGATCACACTAGAATCTGTTTAAATTTTTTTCTGTAAGGGTCTTAAGCAAATGTTGCTTATTCTTTGTCGAATATTTAAGATATTTACCTGTTTAGACTTAACCTTATTTCAGTTGGTTGGGGCTTAATCTGGGCTGGAGGGGAGCCCAATTGCTCCCCATTTAAAAAATTGTTAAATATTGGTGTGGTGGGATGTAATACACACTAATATGAAATTATTAAAAATTGTTGAAACTTTTTCAAAATTTTCCTAATGACTTCAGTGTTGCTTCGATTTGGACATTTTACAGTAGTCAAACGCTCTTTCTGAGTAAAGTTATACGACTTAATGTATACTACTTGATTTAACTAATATATCATGTCAAACTTGTTAAAAACCAGAAAATATTTTGCTTAAATAGTTTTTCTGATTAAACCCTAAACTGTTTTGAGGTTTTTAAAATGATGTTCCGTGAAAGGTTAGAAATGCTAAGTTCAGCTTTATGATTTGCAATTAAATAAGAAATCAAGATTACTAGAATTTGTTTCTATTTATTGAATCTGGACATGCTTTAAGCGGTAGCCTATTTATACTCTGCTAGATATTCAAAATACCTCATCAGTTATGCTTTATACAAGGAGTATAAAGATATTTAAAACGTTAAATTATTTTTGTTTTATAGCTTACAAGATAAAGCATACTCAACTTTTGAAGAATTTAAAGTTTCAAGTACTGCTGGGTTATTACACGCTATGGAAAGAAGAAAGGTCTTTGTTATTTTTTTTGTTATATTATTCAGAGTCTGGTATTGAAATCTCTTACCTAGGCCCATTACTTTGAAATAATTTATCCAAAGTATTTTAGGTTAGTGACTGAGTGAATACTTTTAAATGGAACTAAGTAGTTTGAAAAAGTAATACAATTTAAGAGTAATCGGATCATGTTTTTTTTTAAATTCAACAATTAAGGTATAAGAATGTTTTTTGGTTACTTTTTATTTGAAAAATACACCCTGTCTTTCGGAATCCTAGTATCATTAAAGTGATTCACCTAGAAAAAAATTATTTTTTATGAGAGTAATTCCAACTGGAGATAAGCTACATTTCTGAAGGCATACCAGTTGTAAAGTTCCCTAATAATGCCCTAGCGATGGGTATTGTACAGTTTTAGACAGCACTGATTTTCGTCATCAAATTGTCCCTTGATAATCAAATTGTTGATGCAAACGCCAGAGATGTAGCAGCTGGAACAAATACTTATAAACTCAATATTAATCTACTCCAGTGGATACACACTATTTTAAAATCGATTTTCACGTCGTTATCTTCCGATGAATCATTGCGTAAATTTCTGCACAGTCAAACCCAAAATTCCAATGAAGAGATAATATATATTTGAAGATTGGTATTGGAAATGGGTGTTTGTTCAGCTATTATATAATTTAATGATGGAAGTTTTGGTGTAAATTCAGTATTTGAGCAATTTAGGATTTCTGTGGGATGTTGTTTTTAGCAAATTTCTGATCGCCGTGATGTCATTCAAGTAACAAAATCTGATAAACAATGTGCGGAAAAAGGAAAATAGCATAAAAAATTAATGAGAGCTGTAAAGAAGGGACTAGTAGACAAGGAAATCCAATCAGAACCAAAAGAAAGCTATGTAGCAGAAGGGTTTTGATTTTTTGGGGCATTTTAAACTTAAATTGTGTTCTTTTCAAGCAGTAAATTTTTGAATAGTAGCTAGTAGCTGAAACATCTCCATAAGGAATAAGTCTTCTGAGTTGAAAATTTTAGCAAGGATTCTTAAGAGGTATATCTAGAGAATAAATGGAACGGTTTTTGGGACACTTGTTGCAATCTAGAAGTGCACAAAGATGTGATATGAATGTCTGAAACTCTTAAAATCTTATGTAATATTTGCCATTATGAGTGTTAAAAAAATTTATCCTCAAATTTTTTTCATTTATTCCCTTCATAAATAACATACCTGTGAAGTTTTATAAGGTTTGTACAAGCCGTTCTGTAATTATGGTGGTTCATGTATTTGTTGAAATACAATAATTTTTTTAGGGATTTTTGCTGACTCAGCAAATATTTTATGATTTATCTCAAAATATGGATTGGAATGACTTAACTTTCATGAAAGAAATTATGATTTTAGTTTTTTTGTAACCATCCTAAGGTTTAAGATATTCTTGAGTTATCCCTGTCAAATCAAATCTAAGTCCATTTTTAGAATATTTTTGGTTTTGTTTGAATATTTTTGGTTAAAAAAAATAAAAAAAAGAATGGCATACTAATCTGAAAATATCAAAAATTCCAATCCCTCCCCCTCTTCTTACTGGTGACTGGAAGTTATTTATTTCACTTATATGTTAAAAGTTGTAGAAAACTAAAAAATAAAACTAAACTATAAACAGTATTATTTGCTAAATATTTAGAGCATTGTTTCTTTGAATTCTTGCAAATATTTCTACAAGTTCCTATCTGATTTGTATGATTATTTTTCCATTCTCAAATTTTTATATTACGTACTATAGAACTACTGTATTTTTAGATACTTGACTTGAACATCAACATAGCTGCTTCTTATCTTATAATTCCTGAAAAAGGGTCGATATGTGGGTAAGTAGTTGATTTTTATAATATTACTTGTGTGCATAATTTTTAAAATGGTTCATGCATGTTTTGAGCTTTTTTTTTCAGTAATAATTCAGGTTAAAAGTTTGTAAGGTTCTTGAAAATAGGACTGTGTCTGAATAAGTGTGTCAGATATATAGACTGGGGAAAAGGTTTTGGGATACTGACAAAATACGAATCCCAAAATTATTTCGTTACAAGCATCACTTCCCTTCCCTAAAAATGGAGCTCCCTTTCTTGGCATTCTACTTTTTTTTGAATTTAAAAGAGTTAATTTCAAAGGAGCGGTCTTGGTTTTCTTAGTACCAGTTTATTATTTAAATTTCTGTTTTCTCACATAAATTTTGATAAAAAAGATTTATTCATATTTTAATTATGTCATAAATATATTGTCAATTATCAAAAAAATTTTAAGTTAATTTGCCACACTTTTTTCACCATTTTGAATTTTATTTTTATTTTGGAATATACGCATGTATTTTTATTTTCATGCAGGAGTAAGGATATGATTGTTGTTGACTTTGGGAGTTTACATTTTGAAAGTGATCCTAGCCAGGTCAGAGACCTAAATCCAAAGGTATTTAAATATTAAAAGTGAAAGTTTCTTTGTAGTTTTTTTTAGACTGGAATTATGTATTTTTTGACTCCTGGCATTAGCTCTCCTTTAAATTTTTCTCCTGTCCGTGAGTCCTGTGCATCCATTACACTTATTCTCAGAGTTCTTTCATTAGTTTTTTTTTGATTTTTTGCATCATTTTAGATATCAATATGGGCTTGAAAGTGGAAAAGTTCTCATTAGTCGAGACCAATTTGATTCGGTGTTGTTTTACAGATCCCAACTGACTCTCTTTTGAGGAAAATTGAACTTCAAGTTTTTGTAATCTTATTAAGAGGCATATTTTTTTGTTCATTGCACTGTAGGGGTAGAATAAAAGTGTGTTAATTTTACATAAAGAATAACTAATAGATTGACGATCAGTTTTTTTTCTTTATTAAAAACGCTAGAATAAATGTAATTACATTTGATCCTTATATATGCCTCTCCCCTTTATTCATATTTGCATCATTACAACATAATTTGCGGCAAAAGATCACCTCACATAACCACTAGTATAAAAAAGAAGAGGGGGGAGGGGTGGTTGGGTTATTTTTCACATTTTGGCCTTTTAAATAATTATTTTAATAAACTACAAGCTTCTCCTTTGAAATATAGATAGCAACATGATTAAATAGTTTGAGAATTTTATAACTACGCATATTTAAAAGTGACAAAAAGCAGTTAAACCACAAATATAAAAAATCTGCAAATATTCTATTAAAAACACTTTTTAAAGAAATTGATGTTCGATGTATTTTATGCCAAATAGCGTATTCATAGAAATGCAATATTAATTCTAGATATCAAAATCTCATTAAATAAATAAAAAATATGTTTAAAAATTAACTTGTATATGTGAATTACGCTTGTATCAATTCTTTTTACAAAGCTTAATGACCATTTTTATATATTAAAATGTTCTCTCAAAAAAGTTTTGTTTAGTTAAAAAAAAATTTTTTTCAAACAATAAAACTATCATACCATAAAACTATTATGCAACTCTTCCTAGAACATGTTGCCTTGCTTGCTGGTATGCTGGCTGGCTGGCTGGCTTGCTGGCTGGCTGGCTGGCTTGCTTGCTGGCTGGCTTGCTGGCTGGCTGGCTTGCTTGCTTTCTGGCTTGCTTTCTCGCCTAAAAATTTTCTTTTTTCGAAAGTTGCCCTCCAAATATTTTAAAACCTTTATTTTTTATTTAATATATTAGGCATGTGGGCCATTTTGCAAAATTATTTGGGCAAGGAAGGCAAGCATGTCCAAAAAAAATTGGCTTTTTTTGACTTTTTAAAAGGTTACAGTTTTAATAAAAGTTTTAGATTATATTATATAAGTGCTATTATTGATATATCGGCCATCTTGTTTTCTCTTTGGAAAAATCTTTAATTTAAATCTTTACTCCATATATTTTAACATAACCACAGGCATTAAAAACAAATTGATGAATTTCAGCACTAAATTAAACATGAAAACCTAAATTGTTGTGAGTTTAAAAAAAAAATTGGTTGTTATCTGTAAAATTAGTTGCACGTAAATGGTGTGTACTAATAGTTTGCTGTAAGGGGAGATCAGTTTAATTTCTCGTTCTGCGGGCCCTGCCAACCTCACATTTTTGAAATCAAGAAAAATGGTACTATTGATTTTCAGTTATAAAAAAAGTTGTTGTCCTTTTTATGTTTGAGAAAATAATAAGTTTAGTAAAATATTTATAGTTTCTTTTGTGGACATTATAACATTTTCTACATGTATATTGTATTGTTTTTGTTATCCAAAGCTTTACCAAGGTGGTATTTTTATTTTAAATATGCCGAACGGCCGACCCTATATTTATCACCAGTTTGCCCGTAGAGGGAGAAATTAAATTGGTTTTGCCTTAAACAAATTTTTGCTTTCTTGGAAGTTTTCAACTAAGCTATCTAATCAAGTTGATATTCTTTCCTTGCTTTTACATCTCTTCATATTTATTTTTTTTCTCAAAAGATTTATATACATACAAAAGTTTGTTTTTGTGCAAAATTTAATTTCCAAAATAATATAGCCTATTTTATTAACCTAAAAGCAGGGGTTTTTTATGTTCACTATTACAATTTTGTATTTTTTTCTACATTCAGGACATAGAAAACATTGAAGAAGTTCAACACAAAGCTTATGATAAATTTCTACTAAAACTCACAGATCTTCAGTTACTACTATGTCGAGAAGGTCTGTTTTTGGTTTAATCATATATTTTTTTTTTTTTTTAAATCAAATATCAATTTTCAGCTTGAAAGTTTAAAATTCAAGAAATTAAAAATCATCTTTTTTACATCAAATTTTCATAATCTAGGGCCAAGTAACTACAAACATGATAATATTTACTTGCCTTAATTCAATGCTAGGTTTGAAATAACATTTCAAAAATTATTCTTTAAAAATAGGGGAAGATTTTCATAGTTGCCGTTATGACCCTGCATCACCTCATCACATTCTTCGTCCTCTATCATTTGAAGGAAAGATTGCAAAGGCTATTGTACCAAATGATCCAAGACTAAAACAGTAAGTGAATATAAAGCGTTTTTAGTTTTTTTTAATAAATTTGCACAAAGATACATTGAACTTAAGAATTTTAATACTGCTTGTATGAATACGATATGACAGTTTTATTATTCTTATCAAAAAAGGAAAGTCAAATGATTATTTTTTTTTTTCCTCAATCTTTATTAAGGTCATAAGAGTAGAAAAGCAACGATTTAGAAAGAAACCTTGTTTTTTGGTAATGAACCTGATCATCCCTTAACAGCAATTTTTTAAATTGTGCAGTTGACCATAGGTTTTATGACTTCATAGGCTTCTTTTAACTGAAATGGCGACCTTTCATAAACCCTTTACCTAAAGTTACAATTTTGAAATTGTAAAATTTAAAAATTTTAAATTTAAAAATTTAAATCAATTTAAATTTAAAAAATTTAAAATAAAATTAAAATAAAAAAATAAAAATAAGAAATTAAAAATTAAAAAATTGGTATGTTTATTTCAAAAATCTGCTTATTATTGACCGTTGAAAACTTTAACAAAAATTTTATTTTTGCACATTGGGTAACCTGTGAAAATCTCTTGTTTTATCAGTATTGACCCATTTTTTTTTTTTGTTATTATTATCTTGAGAACTTAGAGTAATCTTTTTATGCATGATGCCATTTATCAAAACTATTTGCATTGCTGCTAGAGAAAAATACATTGTAAATCTTTCAGCAAAAAATAAATAATAATTCATTATTTAGAAAATGCTTTCTGATTCTACTGACACTTTGTGTGATGTTGAAAATGTTGTTCGGTTTTTGTTTGGTATTAACATTGTCTGTATAATGAATTCTTATATTGATTAAATTGATTAAATTCTTATATTGATTTGTTGATAATTTTGTGTTTTTGTTTTAGAATTGATGTTTCTGGTGAGTTATCAAGTGTTGAATTAGCTGTTTCAGACATCAAAATTAGTAGGGCTGTAAAGGTGTGCAATTAATTATCGTAACCCTGCTTTTAGTTGTAATCTGATTTTGCCAAAATTTTTATTTTAGAAGGTATGTGGACACAGGCTCTTCTACTGGTAAAATTTTGTCTAGATTATTTACAAGTAAATAATTGTATTAATTATTATTAATTTATTTTCAATTATTATTAATTGATTTATTCTTTTCAATAAATTTTATTCTGATTCTACTAAAATTTTGTGCTGGAATATTATTTTTGCTAATTTTAGCATTTCAGCCATTTTTAGAAATATTTCTGTGTTAAAAAAATTTTTTTAAATTTATTAGTCCTAGACCCCTTATTTTGTCCATTTTTATCCAAAAATGAGTTTTATTGATTTTACTCAAGAAATTATAAATTTTGTCTTGTAAAACATTTCTTATATGTGGTCTGCTCTGAAGGCCACCAATGGGGCTTGGGACAAAGCCCCAAATTTTTTCAAAATATTGCTCTACTATAGTCTCAGATTAAAATTGTATAGTTTTGAAATTTTTATAAAGGATAAAACAACTTGTATATTAATAATTCGATTTTTTTTTCATATCCCGTATTTTTTTAGTACCAATCTTATTTATTATTGTTCCGAACTTAATTTATATATTTTTTTTTTTTGAGGAACTGGCAATTTTTTTGATTTATGTATAGTTCTTACATGAAAATCTACAGTCAAAGATTTACGCTTCTTAAATCATCTTTATCAAAATTGACGAAATAGCTGAATAATTATTGTAGAAAAATAAACTCTAAAAAGTTATTTTTCTTGAGGAAACCCATTTAACAGTTGTATGATTTGATTTTACTAGTGGTTATATGAGTTGATCTTTTGCGGCAAGTTTGCTTGTTACGATTATGACACAAATATAAATAGGGGGAGGGGTATATGTAAGGATATAATTACATTTATTTATTTTTTACTAAAGAAAAAAAATCTGTTTTGATTTTTCATCTTTAAATTATAAATATAAAAATAAAACACATAATTGCTTCAAAAATCCTTAGGGTTTTTTACTCGGTTTTTTTTCCAAGGTATAGAAGGTTAGCATTTGGTCACTGCAGTCTACCCTGCCCATTTTTGAATTATACGTTAGTGGAACTGTGGCCTGAACTCTCCTTTTTGGTAGAACTTTATACTCATTAGGAATACAAGTAGTTACCATGAAGACACCCCTTTTGTTTTTCCAACCTAGGCACATTGAATCTTGGTTATGCTCATAACATACAACAATATCACCTTTATTCATCTGATTATTTACAATGTAGGTTGGTAGTCCCTTACGATCCTTACGTAATGTACCAATAAAATCTGAAACCCTGCTCGCATCTTGCAAATCTCTGCTGAAGTGTGCCAATTGTTTGTATAAATACAAAAGCCTTTATATAGCAAATCTTTAGCAAGTGAATAGATAAGGGTAGTTCATTATTACTGCCTCATCAAAATGGGTATCTCTACTAGTGTAAACGATTGATTTCCAAACATATCCTGTCGTAGCATTCACATAAAACAAAGGATTTTAGTCCAAACCTTCATCGCTTACGAGGGATATATTTTTTCCATGCTAATATTCCTTTTCAAATCAATAAATATTCATTGTTTGATAGATCGTGATTGGGGGTATACGTGTCCTGAAACTTACCAATCAGATTGTCGAAGACAGGTAGTATCTTAGCTGCTTTGTTTGGATCGGTGTATAGAGTGTTGTTGTAAACAAAATGAAGAAACTTTTCTAACAAAACTACTTCAGTGTGGGGCATCAGTGCTAGAAAGCCAGGGTGCTCAAATATTTGGCATAATACATTTCGACGGTTGATTTCCAAATAGTACCACAACAAATAACTGTAGCGATTTCAAGTTTTATGTTTTAGCTGAACTTTCAAAATCAATATCAAGAGAATCTGAATCTAATTCAGATAGTGATTTTTCATCTGAATGAAAAATGAAATCTTGAATCAGCTTCGGTAATTTTTCTCCTCATTGCCACTTTGCTTTGATTTTTTATGATGATACCACTAGTTTACACTAAAGGTCTTACCCTCAAAACAAGGGAAATTTTGTCTAGTATATTTTAGTACCCACATTGGTATAATATTATGATTACTAAGCAACTAGAATTAGCCTATATCAATTACTATCAACAAACGTATAATATATATATATATATATACGTGCCTAACAATTTTTGCTTGATTTTAGAAAATACTTTCTTAACAGCTAAGGGCTTAACTTTTGTTTTTTTTCAAAAAGAGGTTATTTTTGTACTAGTTTCTTAAAAATGGTGAAATAAAACATTGAAATATCTCACGTATTTGTTAAAATTTTTTTGTCTCAATTGGACAAAAAGCTTTGGGAGAAATCTACAGTAGTTGTTGTTTGCTGTGGCTTATCTTGATAAGTGTCTCCGAAAAAGTTATACAAAATATATATTTTATTTTCAGAGCATTTAAAGTTTTTTATACAGTTTTCTTTTTCAAAAATCTTGGGACAAAATTTATTCAAACTTAGAGAAATACTCATTAACTAAAAATTCAAGAAAATTAATTTTTTATATAAGAAACTTATTAATTGCAGGTTTCTATGTTTTTTAGCTTATTGAAAGTTTGCCATTACCACAACCAAAGGAGGCGAAAGTAGTCAATGTTCAAGATTTAAAACGAGTGAGTATAAATATTGTGTTTTTGAAAACCTGGCGAAGCTACCAGGGTTGGTTTTTGACTTCAAAATTTTTTTTTGGTAACCATTAACTAAGTTTTTTTGAGTACTGGATCCGAATATGCCCAAATAAAATCAATTTAGGCCAAAATTCAAATCTTGGAAAATTTTTTCAAAACCCGTTTATCAAATTTTTGACTCATGAATGGTTAGCTGCAGAAATTTTTAAATTTAATATTTTTAAAATTTAAATGAATTTTTCTCAAGAAATAATTTTCTGATTTTGTTTTTATTTTGTTTTTACGTTAAAGATTATCATTTCTTTACATTTTTCTGTATATTTTTAATAAAATTATTTTATTATTTTAATGTACAAAACGATTTTAGGTATTATAGAAGGCTTGAGAATAAATAAAAAAGATTTTTTCTATTTTACAAGATGATATTTCTATTTTTGTTTAATTTTCAGTGAATCATCATTTTCCTAAAGAATGAAAGAGTGAGAGCTTAACATTAGACCATCCTTTCTCTGATTAAATTTTTTTACAATGTTTGAATGAATTTTTTTCCAGCATTAATGATATTAAATATTTTATGCATTAGTCTTAATTCTATTTTTTATGGTATATTTTCGTAGTGTCTTAACATATTCGTCTTTTCTTATTGTGCAGACTTTATCGTACACCAATCTGTCAACAATAACAGAAGTTCGTACAGATATTCTTATTGGAATTCCCATATCTCCTGGTTTAGATTCTACTGGAGATACTGCTGATAGCAACTATCACACACCTCCCGAGGATTCTATTTTATCACTTAAGGTTGAAGAAAGGTGAATTAATATTTTTTTTAATGTTATACTGGAATAATCTTTTATCTGTATAAAAGCAGTAAAACAAAATAATTCAGAAGGCTCCCGTTTGAAAATTCTGAAAAATGATATTTTTCTAATGGAGTAATAATCTGATACTAAATATTTAGCTACCTGTAAATATTCTCTAATATGGGCATTTGTTGATGGGTATATAGCGCTTTTGAATTTTCATGAAGTCATTAAACACTCATTAAACCCATATCAGTAGCAATTAAACCCTTAGCAACAGCAATTTTTGGTGTCAAAATTTCAAATTTCAGTTTTTGTTCTTCAGCAATTGACTAAATGCAGCTGTTACTTTTAAAAACAGCCATTTTAATAGCATTCTGCGTCTTTATGAAGTTAAATGGCCATCAAGGCTCTTTAAACCACCTGTCCAAAATTTTTATTTCCTAGCACCTGCCCTTATCAATCACCTTTTTTGCAAAATTTAGATTCTTGTTAATATCTAAGTTGTTTATAAGTATTTTCTAAGTTTTGTTTGATCGTGTATTCTTTTTTAAATAAGTTGATTCCTGCAAGGCTTTGAGCTATCCGGGTACTATAAAATATATCATAGAGAAAATTTTTCAGATTTTTTGGGAAAAATACCTCTAAAGTTATTATGCATCGATCTGAAATAAACAGGATT
Organism: Euphysa ruthae; assembly: GCA_035046665.1. NCBI lineage: Eukaryota > Metazoa > Cnidaria > Hydrozoa > Anthoathecata > Corymorphidae > Euphysa > Euphysa ruthae. The sequence continues at coordinate 610 of JAUZNK010084919.1, read as the reverse complement.
TATTTTTCATTTATTGTTTATTTATTATTAAGTTGTTATAAAATAAAAATTAATTTTCACCAGATGTGGTGGGAGTCAAACTCGTAATCTTTCGATCCGTCATTCGACGCCTTGCCAATAATCCTCTCTACTTACTTGTTATCAAAATTTTGTGCTTAAAATTTTCTTTTATTTGTCATTGCAGATTTACCCATTGTTTAAAAACATTAATGAAAAATGAACCAACCAATGAAAATACAGATAAATACAAACAGATAAATAATTTTAGCATGTTATAATCTATATATATATATTATATTTATTTTAATATTTTGCTCAATAAATTTATGTTACAGGTGTCCAGTCCAGTTTTTTTTTTTTTTTTTTTTTTTTTTTTTTTTTTTTTTTTTTTTTTTTTACCTTGCTTATTGCTTGTGCCTTTTCTACATGATAGTTTTATTTAAATATTTTTTTTATCAATTTATTTTTGTTATTTTTATTTTTGTTATTCTCTTTCAAATACTTGTGTAATTGATGTAGGATAAAATTTTCAATGTTTTAGATTCTGCTCTTTATATATATATATATATATATATATATATATATGTCACATTTCAATAACAATTAACTT
>JAUZNK010084908.1:0-12916 GCA_035046665.1 Euphysa ruthae | reverse complement strand
GGGGGGGGGGGTGAGAGTTTATATGCTGTAATTTGACCGGCCGAAAAAATGTTAATTTTGTACCACAATTCATTGCAATTGTTGGTGCTGTATCCATACAGTTAACAGGTGAAAGATTAAAGAAAAGTGAATTTAGAATTTAAAAAATATGTTTACCCATGCAATCAATAAAACGAAAAGGTGAATGGTAAAATGGTAGAAAAAATAAATGCTAACCTCAAGTGTTCATTGTACAATACCTAATCTACCTCCCAAGTCACTTTCTTGAAAGTATTTACGGAATCCTTCTTAACCATTAGTTTCAGAGCTTTTAATTTACCTTTCGCATGGAAAGCACTAACTGTGTCACATAACTGATAATTGCTTCAATGATATCTGCAGAAGGAAGGTTCTTGACCACATCAGAAATGCACATTATTCTCACCTAGTTTTTTACACCAGTCTTAATGTATAAGCATGCATCTATTTGCGTGAAATAGAAGTCTTGTTGTCTATTGTCTTCCTCTTGTGTCGAAAACAAATGTAGAGCTGGATTCTACAATCATATTGTGGATATAAAAACACTGTGTTTCAGATGTAACGTATAATTCAATACTGAGTTTAAAAGAACTGCTTTACCATTCACTAACAATAAATTTGGTTAGCTCGGTTTTGATGGCAGAAGAGGAAGGAAAGGAATTCCGCTGCTTTATTACATTGTTTCCATTAATTTTATGAAAATTTAAATGACCAGTTGCTCTTCTAGAACGTTCGGCATTCTTTGTTGATTTATTTCTATAAGTGTCAAAAACAACATCAACCCTTTTTTAATCTTTGCTTGTCAGTAAGACAGTAATTTAACAGCAAACACAAATTAGATCAACCCAGAGTTGGAAACTTTGCAAATCAAAGCCATTGCATCTATAATTGTGATGTTGAAAGGTTTGTTGAATTGGTTTACTACATTTCTCCAATTCATACATAAGACTAGTTTTGTTAGTTTTCTTCAGTTCCCTTAACGATTCAGCTAAACGCCATGATACAGCTCCTAACGGATAACAGAAGACTTCCTTTAAATCAATATTTTTTTGTTGCCTGATAACTTATCTTTCCAAAGATGCTCTGCTTAGCTGTGAATTGAATGATTTTACTTTGAACTTTTACCTCAGCAGATTTCTTCATGTCAAAGAATGTTGACAGTTTGATTTTTTTAATTGGTTTTTATTGGTTTCACTTTAAAAATTTTTCATCACCCTTTTGCCTCTGCGTTATAAAAGTCAATGGCAACTTTTTCATTCGTTGTGATGCTCATCAATTTTTGAAAGGAGTTATGTCAGTTTGGATCAGAATTCCATTGACTTTAAGGGGTTGTTCCATTCCCTGAAACAAATAGAAAAAATTTTAAATATTCAAGTAATGTTTGTGAGTCTTAGTTTAATGCACTTGATTTTTGCAGATATTGCTTGTATGTAAAACTACATTTTTATAATTAACAAAGTATATATTTTTTTGATTATTTGATTTTTTTTTATCTTCAACTTTTATTGTAAAGGTATTTTTGGTACATCTTCCTGGTAAACAAACACCACCTTTGTCCACATCATTCCAAGTTGTTTTTAAGCAGTCTCGGTGGCACAACTCTTCAAGTAATGAATACGAAACCTCATGACCAAGTTTGCTTGTTAATTTGTTAAGTTCATTATGCTCTGTTAGAGACTTGATATGATATGGAAACAGAATGCTTTTTGGAGTCTTGATTCTACTGTTAGTTATAGCACAGCTTATATCTTGAATAAATGATTGTTTCAGTCTTCCTGTTCTTTCACTTGAGATCTTTCATTTTCCATTTAATGTAACACGAGTAAACAAATCTAATAACAATTGCATTCAAAGTTATGAGGACTTAGATCAGAATCTCTAGGTGGCCAAGGTATTTCAAAGGATGAATCTTTAATTTCATTTTGTAACTGAAAAAGCAGTTTTCTAACTAGTTTTTCGTCTGTACTAAGATTTCTAAAACTTTTTAGCTCTTTCTTGTATTGTCTCGTGAAAAGTTCATCTTTCGTACAATTGTTAAGACGGCTAACAATAAGGAAGTTAATATTATCAAACCCAGTGCTCAACTTTCGTTTTGAATTATTTTTCATAGACACGATTAAGTTCATTCTACTTAGCTTTATCAATTCTTTGTCCACAACATCAGTCAAATAATTGTGTTTAATAATATCAGGGGTTTCAATTAATTTAGTAGACACTGTCTCACTATTTCTATTTCATCATCACTTGTTTCATCCACCAAATATATTGAAATAATGCGGGCCCTTTCTGCCTGAAACTTTTTTTATAAAGCCTACCAAAACTTGTAAAATCTTGATCATGAAATCAAGTCCACATACATACACTGTAACTGCAAAATTTTCAGTGGTTATATTATATTCTTAGTATTTATAATTATATAACTATTTTTTTAATTTAATATGCGTTCTTTAATTTTTATAATTTGACTGATTCCTGGCATATTTAGTTGATAGAGAAGTCATAAAATGACCCTTGTCCGTCCTCGTTTTTTTGACCGACCAAGTCATTAAGAAACCTGGATGAAAAAAAATTTTTTTTGCCCAATTGTGTTCTGACCTAACTATATAGAAAAACACAATCCAATTGTAAATTCGCTTTTGACACGGTTGTGGACACTTACCAAAATTAGATTTAATCCATTAGTCTTTTTCAACGCTATAATCCTAGAAATTTCAATTATACTATAGTTGTTTTTGTTTGTTTTTTATTCTTTTTGAATTAAAATGATAAAACTCTCAGCATACATTAATTTTTTACACATATGAAATTCCTATATGTTTCTAGATCGTGGAACGCTTCATAAGTGCTTGATACTTTTTGGAAAAGAACTTATCTTCAACATTCATAAAATGTTAATGAAGTGAAATTAAATAGGTAGTTATAATTTAGTAATTATATAACTTTCCTTAAAATGGATATGCTTAGTGGAAATGTATGCTTTTTCTATGAAAATTAAATTACTGTATAATACACTATTATATTTTATTTTTATTAGTTTTGTGGATTTGTTATTGTTGTGATTAATTTTTTCCTGAGGAATCATGAAAAGCAGGAGTAGTTTATCAAGATCATTTAACAAGTTATGTATTTTTTTAGGATAAACATCCATGAATTTTCATTAAAAATTTATGAAGATTGAGTTAATTTTTTTTCAAAATTGAAAATTAGTGGATTTATTTTTACATAGTTTTTAAAGAATAACGAAAATTTCTACAATTTCACAATAAATTCTCTTCAGAATACATATCGATTTCTCCTTTCTTACTTTTGTAGCATTTTTTTTTTTAGAATCCGTTCATACTTATTTTAGGATTTTGCAAAAAGTAATATTTTTATAAATACAAGCAAACAAAAGTTAAAAAAAAGATGAGTTTTAAATTTTTCCTAAAAATGGTTAATTTGCCTCCAAAATCTTTCATAAAGCATGCAGTTGTTTTATTTACCTCAAAAACTTCCAAGTATCTAAGCAACCTTTTCAATCATTTAGGCACTTGTTTTTTTACCTCAAAAAACTTTCACGAAGCTAAGTAATTTTTTCACTCATATAGGCACTTGTTTTATTTACCTCATAATCTTGCATGAAACTAAGTAATCTTTTCATTTTTCATAATTACACTTTTTATTTGCCTCAAAAAGTTATTTGAAGCTACAATTATGCACAAAATATTATGAGACTTATATGTCATGAGGACACCTGAATAATTGAAAAAAATACCACAAGCAGCCAAAAATATTGATACACCGCCCTTGGTAAATTCAACATCAGGTTTACCTTTTGGTTAATAGACTTAGAAATTAAATTAAAAAAATCTGCTAGATCTAAGAGATGAAAGTGCCAAGTCCGTACTCATTTGGGATTGTGATCATTTTTGCGATTTTGGTCAAGAAAATCACTCTTACACGATTCTTCAAATGTGATTTTGTGCTAAAATTTGATAAAAGTCTCATATAATATGACCATGATTGTAGCAACCTTTTTACTTATATAGGCACTTGTTTTATTTACCTTAAAAATTTTCTTGATACTAAACAATCTTCAGGCTCATTTAGTTACTTGTTTTATTTACTTCAAAAAATTCCTTGAAGCTAAGCAAACTTTTAATTTTTCATATAGGCCCTTTTTTCTTCACCTAAAAATCACCTTTGAAGCTAAGTAGCTTTTTCACACATATAGAAACTTGTTTTATTTACCGCAAAATCTTCCATAAATCTAAGCATAATTTTCATTTTTCAACAAGCCCTTTTATCAGTGAAGAGGTTACCTCGCATTGAAAAAATGTAAATAAAACAAACGCCTATATGAGTGAATAAATTTTTTCGCTCGTGATAGTTTTTTCAAAATAAACATTATATGGAAATATGCTCAGTATATAATCATTAAAATAACCCATAAATCACTCATTTACACATAGTATTTTTATGTTTCTTTTTTATTATATTTTATAGAATTTGTTTTAAGCCATATACGCATCGAGCTGAACCATGCATGCTTTTTTTTTTAACCTTTCATTCATTTAGTATCTCAAAAAAGAAAAATATAGGTTACCCATTGCTCTATATAATTGCTTCATATGTTTTTATTTCTCTTCTGTTGGGAAGGTTTATAATAAATTTGATAGCCATAAAGTGAAATTTTATCAAGCAATTCTAGCTAAAAAATAAGGATACGCTGAAAATATCCGTCATAGTAAAATTCGAAATGAATTTGTAAATTTTGGTAGCTATAAACTTCAAAAAAATATTAAATTGGGTTATTTTCATCTACTTATTGCTGGACAATAAGGGCTTTACAAAGTTGTTGCGAATATGGTTTAAATGTGTAATAAAATAAATTTTTTAATATACTGAATTTTTTAACAGAGTAATTGTTTTATTGTATTTGAAATGAAAATTACGCCATGATAATTTTATAGGGTCGTTAATTATTTTGTTTCCTTTGATATTTAAATAATTTTTGAGATCCTTCTCTTCGTTGACCCTTTTATTGTATTTGAAATGAAAATTACGCCATGATAATTTTATAGGGTCGTTAATTATTTTGTTTCCTTTGATATTTAAATAATTTTTGAGATCCTTCTCTTCGTTGACCCTTCGGCGAAGCTAAATTTTTAAATTCTACAGGATGTCTGAGGTCTATGACGGGCAATTTTCTTTGCACGATGACATTTGGTTAAAAAGAATGGTTTGATTTTATACCTATTCAATTGAAATACATTTTAATGGTTGAAAAATCTTAATTTTCTTTACTATATGTATGAAAATGTTTATGAAAATTTAGAGATCTAGTTTCTTACTTTTAAGTGTAAATTTTACGCGTCCAAAGTGTTTTAATTATTTAATTAAGAGTACTTCAATTTCTGGGGAACATAAACCCTAATGAATATTTTATGGCATCCTGTGTAAACAGGGCTTTAAAAATGGTTAAATAACATTTCTGAGGCCAAACATTACGTTTGCAGTTTAAAAACAGATGAATAACTATATTCAAAATATTCAGGTTCAAAAAACGGTTTTTAAATGAAGGAAAAGAGGTTTGTTTTTTTTCATGAAATTGCGAAATGTGCTATTTTTTATAAAAAGAGTTGTTCGTCTGCTATTTGTTCTCTCTTGAGTTTTGTTAATTTTTTGTTCTTCAAATAGAGCACTATTGGACAGATGTGCCTGAGATTTTTTAGAAAAAAAAAACAATGCGAAAATAAATAACTGAAAAGACTTCAGTTGAACTTTTAATTTTTCTTGACATACCGCCCCACAAAAACATCCGCCAAACATTATAAATACCAGGCTGGCATTCGGCAAAGATGAGTGAGTGAGTTTGTATATTTAACGTTTAGTACTAAAAATTGCGGCGACAATATTTCCAGGAGGGCCCACGTGGAGAGTCTTGCAGTATTTAGAACGTCCATTTGCGCCTACGAAATTCGCCCAACCAAACAATCCGGCCAAATTGAACTAGCGTTGCATTATGCAACGAGTTTTTATCAAAAACTGGGAGTCGTACACGAAAACTTTTGTTCAGTATTCAAACGTCCCAACGCTGCGCCAACTACACTTAGGAGTTTGTCTTTTCTCATGGAGGAGGGACATCTCTTCAGCCTTAAGTACAAATACTCCTAGAGTTTGTGTCTATAAGATCACTTGTTGGCCAGTTAGGGTATACCTCCTGGTCTTGTGCCCCTTCTTTGTCAATTGGTGTAGATGCAGTGCTTCCTGCATTACCATATCTGCTTTAGAGAGATGAATACCGGTCTTCTTACTGTCTTGGCTTGATAGGTTGCTCATATCTGTTTAATGCTTATTAGTTGCCTGTTAATAGTACAGAGATAATAGTTTCATTTTTGTTACATTTCCGGTTGGTTGACAGGAGGCTGAACTCTTTGTTAGCAACTTAGAGCATCCAATCTTGAAGAGGAATGTGCTAAAGAAATTGCTTCTTGACTTCATGTTGGCATTCCCTCTCGAAAGTAACAAGTGAAACCAAACTCATAATGGTTTTCTCTAGCAAATGTTCATTGCAATCATTATTTTCGTCTTTGGAGCCCAGAATCACTGTAAAAGAATCATTGAGGAGGCCGAACGCTCTTACTAAAACCAGGTCCATAAACACCTGGTCACTCAATCTATCGGATTTCAAGACTTCTGGTGCATCTATAAGGGTAATTGAATTTCCACTTAAGACTAACGCTAACTTGATTCTTCTCAATATAGCATCCAAAATTGTTGAAAATCTTACCGCTACTCTTGATCCTTCTAAAGCTGCTGGCACTGTTGAAATTCCAGTGGCTGTATTACAAAAGTGCTCTCCAGAACTCTTCCCGATTCTCTACAGGCTGTTTAAAAGTGTATTGCTGAATCCTGTCTCCCCTCATTCTGGAAGTTGACATTTGTTGTTTCAGTATTAAAAATTCTGTAAAGCGATCGATCCTTTTAATTAGTGGTTTATCAGTCTTCTTTTAAATATAAACAAGGTCTACGAATCATCGATTAACCCATGTGTTAAACATCGCTTAGAGCTGCTCAGTCTATTTTCTAATCATAAAAATGGTTTTTATTCTGGTAGATCCTCTGCTGAAGATCTGACTGTCATTTGTGAACGTGTTTACCAATCTAATGTTTGCGGTGAATCCAGTGTGATAGCACTTGAGATCTTTAACGCGTTCGCGAAGGTGTGGCGTGCTGGTCTTCTCAATAAGATGAAGTCGTATGGTAAATCTGATTAAGTTATTTTAATATGAAAAATTCTTTTTTGTCAGGCAGAGAAATCTCCTCGATGGCCACTCTTCGAAATGTTTCTCTGTAAATTCTAGTGGCCCTCAAAGTTCTGAGACCTACTCTTTTTTTTTTTTTTTAATTTTCATTAATGAATAGCCTGATAGCATTCTTTGTATGCCTGCTATATATATGGAGGATATTATTTTGTACTTAACATTAGGGAAGACAAATATGCTCTGATAAGGCTGAAATGGTTTTGAAGATGATCTTCGAATTTTTTTTTTTTTTTTAATGAGATTAGAAATAATTGGAGTTATTGCATGCTTCTAGAACGAAACTTCATTCCATAAACCGCTTTAGGGTATCCTTCCTTCCATTTGTGCTGATGGATAGTAGTGAAATCAAGAAATATACGCAGCTTGGCAATTTCATAAAATATCCGATCAATATAATACTGCATTGTCTCATTTCCTAAACCTATAAAAGCCTGGTTCCTAGGCCACAAATCCTCTATTTCGATTTACCACAACCACGCGGTGGTTGGAGATCGGAGATTCAAGTTAACAGAAAACCAAACTGAATAATCTCCTAATATCGAAAAATCAGCAAAATAAATAAAAATATCTACTCAACAGAGGGAATAGAACGATGTAATCGTTCGCCGGGTTGCGTTTCACATGAACAAAGAAAAGGAAAAGAGAACTATCTTATAGCAGCGACTGTTATTCAAGTTCAAGCAACTCGTCTTCCCCATCCTCGTCTCCCAAAAGGAGATAACACAAAAAGAGGAAAAATAAAAAGAAACTGAAAAGACACATTTCATAAAGTGACGGTGAATTAGCCTCTAAAAGATTTATCATCACCAAAGAAAAGGAATTTATTCAGTGGGAGCTGCTATAGGGAACAGTAAAATACATCATGTGTAGTTTTAAAACCTACAAAACAGAGAATAATTTACGAAAAGTTATCCTCAATGAAACACCTGTCCTCAAAAATGTACATAAGTTGAAAAAACTTGATACTTGTCTCCGAGAGGCGCTAAAAAGCAAAAACAAAACGTAATACATCAGCTAAAATACCATGCTGGAGAAAATACAAAAATAAACAAAGTTATTTTTGCCCTCTGTCGAAATTAACCTAGTGCCTCGAAAAGGCAACCATGGAAAAAGATCAAGAAGGGCTTTCTCCAACAAAGGAAATCGTCAAATTTGCTCATAAGTCAATTTTAAGAGATTGGCAAACTAACGTGGCTATAAATTATCATCGCCGACTAAATAAATGCTCTACGGTTTGATATCTAATCCGCCTCAGTCCAAAGTTATTTTGAAAAAGAAAATTTTCGACCCTTAGGAGGAGTTTTTGTTTGGAAAGTTATTCTAGGAAAAAATGTTAGATGTGACAAAAACAAAAAAGAATCTCATGCAGAACGAAAGAACACAACCAGCAGATGCCCCTTTTCAAAAGCCCTGCCTTGTCAAACAACACGTACGGAAGGCATCAAAACAAACCATATTTCATCCCTAAATTCAACGGAAATTACAACAACAAAAGAAATTCTCATGTTAATAAAATTTATTTCAAATCAAACAACCCATTTTCAACAGCTCTTCAAAGCGCATTCAATTAAAAATTTACCAAAAATACACCCACTGATAAAAAGACTGTTACCTTTAAGGGGTCACCTCCACTAATCTTATCATATCGATATTACTCAATAAAATGTATGTAGGTTGCCATTATATTAAAAATAGTTAAGAAAGATTATAATTTTGAAAAAATTATGCCTGGTTATCTTGGTAACCGAAAAAAAAAACACCTAAAATTGGCCTAATTCTGTGTTTATGCCGGCCCCATTTGACAGAGCAAATTTTATTTCTACTGAAAAAATTTTTTCATATGATGTTTATAAAGGGTTAACCTGTGATTTGAACGAGCCAGAAAATTTTTTCGGGTATTTATATATTGTTGACAGACCAGTCAATATCGGGTGAAATATTTTGGTCCGCATCTAAGTATTAAACCTAGGAAAAAAATTCTATTTCGTTGAAATCACAAAATTTCATGTCAAAATAACTCCCTGAAAATTTCATTCAAAAACCTCGAGAAATCAAGGCCGGTGTCAAACATTAAGCGAATTGAGAAGCCAATTCACAAAATATCAAATAAAATTCAGTGAAACAGGTAAAATTTCTACCGAATTTAGTGAGATTTTATCAAAGGTTTTTAAGATCCACCAGCTATATAAAATTCACCTTCCTTTTTAGCTATCATGTGATTTTTTTTTTTTCTGGCGCGTAATGTCTTTCGCCTAGATTTTTTTTTCACCCAATGTCAACATAGAATTTCCACACTTCGGACACGACAGCGAATTAAAAGCACCAGCTAGAATAACTGTATCAATTAAACGATGACATGAAATAGTTTCAAATTTGCCTGAAGTAGATGTTGTGATATTTTTAATTTTACAAGCAGGTACAGAAGATGTTAAAATAATAGCTTTGTTGTGGCTGTTGCTGAGCAATTCGTTATTTACAGAAGTAGAAGATTGAATAACATTAATGTTAGTTGTATTTAAATCCAATTTAATTTAAATTTGATTCAATATTTACAGTGTTATCATCAATTTCATTTATAGCTACAGTAAGTGCTTTCGTATTAAATCCCTTCCTTCGCATAGATTTTGTTGGATCACAATTCAACAACTTCAAAAGCTTTTTTGCTGAAAAATAATCGTATGGACCTGTAGAATTCAACCTGTATAATTCGATGTTTTCTCGATTGCTTCATATATCAAGAAGCCAATACAAGCTGAATTTGATCGCTTATATCATCGTGTGGGTTACAAATGGTCAATTTCTGGACCCTAAGTGCGTTGCTGTGGGTGAGAAATTATAAGTGGTATATTTAAAAGAGGAATTTGAAACAGATATACTCAAAATTAACCTTTAAAGTGATATTTTTGTTATTCTACGTATTTGAAAGTATATATAAGCACAAAAGTCAAAAAATTAATTTTTGAATAAACTTAGAGGGGGTGACCCCTTAACAAGTCCTTTATGACAAGTTTCTCTAACAGGACTTCTAAAGCATTTTTCAAACGTATGGAAACTGGAAAAGACCAGAATATTCTAAATTTAATGGAATAGTACGAAATTACATATTTGTTTCAACACCAAATGAGCAAAAACCTCACAAATTAAAAATGAAAAATGGAGAGATAAACTGCTGATAAACTAAGAGATAGAAGAGCTGTTGAAAAAGAGGTTTATCTAAAATGCTGCACCTCAAAAAGGGCAGTTCCTGAGCAAAATTTTCATTGTAAACAAAAAAGATGGGGGAACAGGTCGGTCATAAATCTTAAAAAAAAAAAACTATTACATTCCCTCTCAAAACTTCAAAATGGAAGGTTCTCAATCCATAAAGATTACATGTACATACTGGATTTTAAGGTCTGGAAATTTGTATGAGTATTTAGCCCTATGTTTTGGCCTTGCACCTGAGAATAATAATTTAACTTTAATGAATATGATAAGGGAAATATGGGCGATCCTTTTGCGTTAAAAATATCAATAGCAGAGGAATATATTCCATGTTATTTTTAAATATTTTAGCCGACAAGGAATCTCGCTAAAAAGCAGGTTCGTCAGAATGGAAACTCCTCCCATCAGTATTTGGAAGATCAAGGTTAGTGAGAACAAAATCAGATTTCTTTGCTTCATGGGTGTCTCACTAGTCAAAAGATTATTTTTCATGAACACCAGATCCAAACTTCTCGGAGGACGCAACGTCAAAGAGACAGAAGGGCAAGTTCATTTAAACGTTCCCCCCATTCTCCATGGTCACCAAGGTTCTAGGAAAAATATTAAGGGACAAGGTAAAGCAGTTGATATTAATTACTCCTGCATGGCCCAGTCGACCGTGCTGTTCCAAGGTTTAACAACTGTCTAAATGACACGTCTGTTAATAAAACTGAGTTCTTAACTTTTAATTCATTCGTTGAATCAAGAACACTTATTCATCCTAAACAAGACACTTGCATTAGCGGCTTGGATGGTTTCAGGGATAAAAAGCGGAATTTCAAAAAGGTCTACCAATCTTGTTGGAAAACCTAGAAGGAAAGATTCTCAATAAAGTTATGAGTAAGCCTGGAAAAAGCGATCTGGCTGGTGTCATAAACAACAAATTGATCCATTAAATGCAATAATAAAGCAGTATTAGATTATGTAAGCTACCTGTTTGAACAGGGATATGGATATAGGACAATCGGTCTCAGTCATTCCGAGAAATGTTTGGTAAAAACCAACTGATATGTTAGGAATATTTAATTCCAGGGTACAAAATTCATGATATAAGTAAGTATTTATTCGGCCACAAACAAATATTCATAAGCTAAAAAAATTACTAGACAAGAGAAAAAAAAAAAACAACAATAAACATTAAGATAAAAAACAAATGGTGGCAGGGAGAAGCAAAAATATTGTCTGTCACAACAATATTTCCAATGCGGTCCCGTTATACATCACACACAAAATTATAGAAATTGTTTCAGTCAAAGCATAGTAAAAAAAAAAGTTTTTAGAATTTTTTTTTTACAGTCTATATTTATTACGTCCGCAAACCACATCCAGAGAGATAAAAATGTTTCCTTGAGCTTATGTTTAAATGCGCTATAGTTTGTGATTGATTTCATTTCAATAGAAAGCCTGTTCCACATAAAGGACCTTTTGATGACAGACAATTTTTCCTATGGTAAATCTTAAGGGTAGATCTTGCCTTAGTTGGCTGTTGTTTAGAGAGATTCTTCTATTTTCAGAAATTTTAAAGATTTCGGATATGTAATTTAGGTTGGGCCTAACGCAGAATTTAAATGCATGTACAGAAATACCCTGATTAACCCTGATATCAACAGGCAGCCAATTTATTGCTCTATACTGATAGTACCAATAGGGGCGCGACATTTCATATTAAAAGAAATTCTTATCCAATTATTTTGTGTACTTTTCAAGCGGATTTTATGTGATTCGTTGAGGCCAAAATACCAGGAAGAATATGCGTGGTCAAAAAGAGGTTGAATCAAAGGATTGCTTAGAGCACGCTTTAAGGTGCTAAGAAAGATTGTTTTCCATTCAAAAATCTAAGTTTGGAATTAATTTTATTTAAAAAACAGCGACCCATCGCCTCTCCACTGAGGGATTTATCTTATAAACATCCTAGGTATTTTACAGTAGTATGTTGTTTAATGGATGGCCTCAATTATATTCAAGGAATCTGCTTTTTTAACTTTAATTTCAGATGAAAAGAGCATACATTTGGATTTTTCTCCAAAGTGCACACTTAGTTTGTTATAGACAAACCACTTACAAAGGTTGTAAAATTTAATGTTTAGAATTTTTTCTATTTCTTTTACATACTTATGGTGGAAAATCAAGAAATAGTCATCTGCGTAAAGAATTAATTAATACTTCATCAGAAACCTCTTTATCAACTTACAATTTTCAATTTTCTTTCTTAAATAACGGAGCAATTTTAGCAAGCTTGCAATCATCTGGAAATTTGGTAGTCCTGATAGGTCTCAAAATAGAAGCACATCCATCCTTAAAGAGCATAGATGATATTTCATCAAACCCTGGTAACTTATTTAATTCTA
>JAUZNK010084907.1:0-29352 GCA_035046665.1 Euphysa ruthae | reverse complement strand
GGGTCAAAACACGTTTCTAAGGGCGTTGCTAGGGTGATTACAAAAATACCAGGTACTTTAAATCCTAAATTTGAGGCCCTTATAGTTCGAAATTGGATTTGAAACCTATCCAGAACGATTCTGCATAAGCTAAAGTACCCAAAACAGTCATTTTTAAAATTTTCATTTTTTAGTCAAAATCACAGGGGGTTTCCCCAGAACTCGATTTAGTGTTTTTTCATTGAAACCACCTTTGATGGATAGACAGATATATATTTTCTTCTACAACCAAATTATATTATTACAGAAAATAAAACGTATTATAGAATAGCTAAAAATTAGTAATAAAATATAACATTTATTAGGAGGGAGTCCCTCGCATTAAGCTGACTCCGAGAAAAATTACTTTATAAAATAAACTTTCAATTTTAACTAGACAAATTTATTTATACAATATTTCTGATAGAATAATTCAAACTTTAAGCAACTTAACCCTTGCATATCAACTAAATATCAATTTAAAAGGAATCAAAAAACAATAAAACTATAGAATCATTTTAGAAATAAGTTTATAAAATCCTTTTTAAATCAAGAAAAAAGGTTAGACGGAGACAGCCTCCATATTTTGCAACAAAGCTGTTTTAGTTATTGATTTATTACATTCATAGGTGCATTGGTATTTTATAAGATTATAGACTTCAGTACTATCAGTAAGGGCGATAAAAAAACTATAAGTGCTAGAATTTTTCAAATATTTTGTGAAACCTGTATGAGAAGAGTTATTTTTGATTGAAGGGTTTCACCGAATGACTTGATTGTGTTCGATTTTCGGTTGTCAACTTTTTTTAATTCGGAGGAAGATCTGAAAGATCTTATCATCAAATCGGGTTGTTGCTCAATTTAAAGCCCCAAATTGTGCTACAACAACAATCGATAAAATTTTTTTATTTTCGCTCTCGGAAGTGGATTTGAATCCACGAAATTTCCCATTACAATGCAATATTATCGGAAATTGTGGCACCACTAGGCCACATTGCCTTAAATAGATGAAAAATAACAATTAAAAGTATTTGCGATTTCAGAGGGATCTGTTAAGTAGAACCTTTATCAAAAATAAAAGTTGAAAAGGAGTCAGTGCCGTTTTTGATTTTAATGATACGCTTAATTCCTTTCCAGGTGTAGTGTGTGACTTTATAAATTATAGGGATCTACTTTTTTAGCTTTCATTTTAGATGAAAGAGGGATACACTTGGTTTTTTTCTTCTCCAAAGTGCTCAAACCACTCACAATGGTGAAAACATTTCTGTTTAAAATGTTTTCTATTTACGTTCAGTCTAGTGCTTGTTTCGTGTCATTAACATAAAACAAAAACAAAAGAGGACCTAAAATTGACCCCACATTCCACTATAACTTCATTAAGTTCTATTTTAAAGATGAGACTTCAATCAGAAAACTACATTCTGCGAAAATCCCATGGATTTCAGTTTTTCAAGTAAAATATTGAGACATATTGCGTCAAAGGCCTTTTGGAGATCTATAAGAACCATTCCAGTGCGACAATCCCTCTCAAAGCCTATTGTAATTCTGTTATGAAGATATGACATATGTCTGTCAAAAAACCTTTTCTAAACCTAAATTGAAATTTATATATATTATATTCTTTTCTTCAGTGAACTTTTCTAGTTTGATTTTCAATAACTTTTTCAAAAATCTTGGATGCAATTAGTAATAACGATACGTGATAGTTTTAAATTCGTTTTATGAGTAATTATAAAGAAATATTCGATAAAACAACAAACTAACTTTTGGTCGTCTTTTTCGAACAAACGACACATATGAAACCTAAAAACTCAGTTACCGGATTTTGAGAGAAATTCAAAAAAATGTCACTTATGGCGGCATATTATGTGACTTATCTACCCTTATGAAGTTACAAATTCAATTTATTAAAAACAGAAGGGTGAATCATGAAATTTTTCAAAGGCTTAGGACTGTTTTACTTAAAGGTATCTCTCTTCTCGGTTTTTGTGAATAGAATATTGCATTGTTCTCGACGTTATTTTGTTGAAAATATTGCGGTGTGTTTATTAAGTGTCGTCATTTTGTGTCAATTTCGTTGCATGTAGTGTTCTCGTTTGTAAGTTGTTGTTGAAAATGGTAATAGCCAGACACCCCCTTTAAGATGGTATGTAAATTGAACGTCAAATTGAAAGTATTATGTGAGCTTGGCTGATGAAAACTAAAAGTAAAATATTTTCTACTTTATACAAAGGATTAATTTTCATTGAATAGCTTTAAAATTTTTCTAAATAACCATCAAAATAAAATTTACCAAAAAAAGATAATATTAATTCCAACTATATTTAATGTTACTTGCACAAGCTATGGTATGTGTCAGTTGTTTTTTGTGATACGACTTTGAATTTAATTCATTTAATTTCTTACCACAAATAATATCAATTTTTGAACTATTTTTTTCCGCCGATACCATTGAAAAAAAATTTCCAGATGTTAAATTCCGAATATGAAAAATACAGAAAGTAATTACAACGTACACCAAAAAATAAAAAATTATTCGAGTAAAACACTGTATGATTTTGTTAAATCTTTATAACCCGGGTAGTCAGGAATACCTATTAAGTTTGAAACTTAGTATGAGTCAAAGGGTGTCTACGATTTTCACAAAATCATATTACAGCTGAATTTTCCTAAACTACCGAAAGCTGGATATCTTCTTACAGTGGACAGTATGTCAAAGAAGGGAACCTTCACCCAGTCAAACTCTTACAAAAAATATAGAGGAATCTCTGCAAAACCACACTTTTGCTTGGAAAGAATGGTTCTGCTTTATAGATTCCTTCCGCTGTACATCATTTTAGCATTAAATGACGATTGGTAATTTAAGTCAACTTTAATCGGACATAAAAACAGTGGTTTTATATCCTGGAGACTCTTCAATAAATCATATAAACGACTTATTAATAAATCAAAAACCGCAAAAACTTGTTATAAGAACATTTAGTCTAAAAATCTTTATAATGTAAACATACATTTAACCTCATGATTCCATGCGTTTGCACATACAAATTGGTTAAGTATATGTGACAAGGAAAAACGGCTTCACAAAAAAAAAATCAATCGTTACGCTGTTACAACTGCTGACCTTTTAACATTGAAGTCCAAGACACCTCCACGTTATCACGATCTATAAATTTTAATGGAAATTCATCCCTCTTCTAGGATGAAGCTAATTAAATTTTTGTTACTTTACCTAAAAGTGTTTTAATTTTTTGCTTAGATATATTTTCGTAAATTAAATTTTATTCATATGTTACGTGAATTACTACTTTATGCAAATGTGGAAATTTCTGTAAAAAAAAAAAAAAAAAAAAAAAAATTCACACATCGTATAATTCGTATAATACACGTTAAACCTAAACTTGTTTTCAGACCTATTGTAAATAATTCAAAACAAATTAGGTGAATAAATTTTTTTATTAAAATGATTTACTGAAAATAATATTTTACAAGTTGATAGATTTTTTACAAAAATAACAGGTTTTCTTAGAAAACAAATAAAAAAATAAACGAATTAAAGAGGATAGTCAAAATTTTACAACCACAGCATAAGCAGCGTATGTCGCCGACGGCCATTTCCATACAAGGTTAGTCTGTCTCTGGCTTCGAGATATGGCTTTGAGATAGAACCTCAGCAAAATAAGAGAAATTTCACGGCAAAATCACCAACAGATTTATTCTCGTTTGATTGAAGGAAGAATGGAAATTAGAATAAAAGATACAGCACTCAGTTTTGTAAATAACATTAAAATCTATTTATTATGAACACATCTTTAAAATGCGTTTAAAATTTTCGAAACTATAATTAGAAAAACCAATTTTAATCGTTTTGGATTTAGTGATAAAAAATTGATGTTATCACTCAAACTTTTTTTTAAATCGCACAAAAACATGGTACATTTTATTTTGTGCGAAGAGTGTTAAAACCGAAAATATTTTTTATGGCGGAAATTTTCGAAAACGAGCCCAAAACGACATTTCTTGAAATTTTGTTTTTGCGAATTAGCTCTTATATTATCAAGTTTCATATGCCTTATGTTATTTTCCAAGGAACTTCGTCATCCTAAAAAGAAACACGTTAACATAAAAATTTATGAAAAAATCACATAATGGTAAAAAATGAAATTTCCAGATCACTTTCCAGAAATAATTTGGAACATAGTTTCAAGATTTGACTTATTTTGGAGTTTAACACAATATGGGTTAATCAAATATTAAAAATGGCTGATATACCCAATTGATTTGAATTAAAATTTTCCAAAATACTTCTGTAGAAATTTGAGAAAAATTTTTACCAATTCTAGGCGACTAGGGTGATAAAATTAACAGTAAATTTCTATATCATCATTTTTCTTGAGAAAAATTCAAAAACCGCCTTTTGGAATCATATTTGACCCCTGGAAACGAGAATTATTAGCGATCAGCCGAATGGTTTAAAGAACGTGGCCTATTGTGCTACAATTATTGAACGACTCAGAACTAGCAGATGGAAAAGAAATGAATAAATCCGCAATAACTCGATAGACATCATTCTAAGGTCTAATTAAAAAATGAAAGCATATTTTTGCAGTTATAAAAAAATGTGTAATTTAATAATGGACATAATTCAGTTTACCGTTGAAATCACCTAGAAAAAAAGCTACGTTATACGTTATAACGTTATACGTTATAACATTAAAAAATAGTTGTCGAAGGTCCGGGTTTTGGCTTTCATAATTATTTTTTTATTAACGGACATATTTTCGCAAATGAGACATAAACAAATTTGCAAGGGTATCTAATGAACGAATGAAATCATTTAACAGTTTTAATATGGCTGACCTAAGGTTTTCATTTTTCCCTTGAAATAATGAACTAGCTCGTGCGCGTGTGCGTGCGTGTGTCTATGTATATACTCAACATTTCACCTTTTCCAAGATTATTTGAAGGTAATATTTTTCATATCGTTATCACCTATGATAACACCCATGACAAAAATTAGTACCTTTAAGGTATATTAATAAAGTGAGACTGTAGGGAGAGGGGACCAGAATAAATTCAGAGGTAGTAAGTCATTTTGCAATCAAAAGTACTTACAAACTTCGTACACCTCCTGGCTTCTTATTGGCTTCCTTCCACTCATTATCTTCTGCAGTGGGAGGGTGTCTAGAATTAAATTATAAAAATATACATTTTAAGGAAAAAAAAATCTATTACAGGTAGTAAAAATAGCACAATACAGAATTAAACGTGAATCATTAAAGTATTATGTAATGTATAAAGCAATGTATTATGTAATGCTTGGAATATAAAATAGAAAACTATAAGATACTATTTTAGTCAATTAGTCAAAATAATGCGATAAATAAAATTTCAATTAGCTTTAATAGAAAATACTTGGAAAATTGAGAAACTAAAGAACATGGATTTTTATAATAAATTTCCTGAGAAATGGGAGAGTTAACTATCTCCGTAAAGTAAACACACTTTTTTTCTTAATTTAGAATTTAAAAAATTATTAATTTCGATAATTTTCTGATACAAGCTACAATCAATTTATTTCAGGACTTAATAATTTAACTAATGCATTTAATTATAACTCTGGAATGTTTTAAATTATCATCTAACTAATAATATTTTTCTTTTAATTGTTAGAAATAGTATAATTATTTCTTATATTTCTGACGGAAACAGAAATATGTTAAATATAAATAGCAAGCTATAAGATATATTTCCTTTTGCAAACCTGAAAGTTTTTTATGCGAAACCCTAGAGTTAATATTAAATAAATTCAATTAAATAAAATCAATAACTAAAAAATAATTTTCGACAAAACTAGCCGGTAAATTTTTTGCAGGTTTATATAATTCGATTTCATTGTGTAAATTATAATTTCCACACTTGTTTTTAAAAAATATTTATGGTAAATAAGGTAACAGATTTTAAAATGTAAAAGCAAAAATTTTTTTAATTTGTGGTTAGATGACAATGGAGTTCCAGTTTATGAATTATCTATTATAATTTCTAGATAATTAAAGACAGATTCAATATAGGAAATTTTTCCTCAACTGCAAAAGTCTACTCTGATATAAATCATTGCTTTTCTAAACGTTTTTAGGATATAAACATAATTTAGTTATAAAAAGCAGAACTTAACTGGTTCCTCTAAAAACATTTTTTCATGATCCTCATAACCTCATAAAAAAATATTTAAGTTGCTTAAATTATTTCCAAGGAATGAATAGATCAAAATGTAAATGTAAATAACAAGAAATCATGTTTTCATAATCGTTTTATTTTATAAAATCAAATATTAATTACCATACATTCAAATTCAGCACCATATACCGGCAGTTTTCAATGATTCATGTATGCATGCATGCATGCTTACATGCATACATGTATGTATGTATGCATGCATGCATGCATGCATGTATGAATGTATGTATGTATGTATATATGAAAAAGATTAAGACAACATATTTTATTATTAGGACAAATATGGCATGTTTCAAGATGTAGTCAGCCGTCGAAAATTAGCTATTCCTTGCAACTCTGTTGTTCAATGGGTGTTCTTGTACATTTTACGTCATTAAATAAAGAACAATGTTTGCAAGTCCTAGCCAAATATTTTGATGGCATTATCTGATATTTATTCTTTCAATGTCTCTAAAAGCTATGGAGTCACGCTTAGTGAAATTTATTGAATAACTTTCGTCATATGTGTATCTTCCAGTATCTTCCAAAGAAAGAAAACAAAAACTTAAGACTTTCATAAATGAAAACGTACAAAATGATGTTAAACAAGAGTGTTGATTAATGTGGAAGTGCATGAAATGATGATAATGATCAGTTAGCAGTATATTTACTTATTTGATTTTTTTGTTATATATTATTATAAATATTTGCTTAAATATGATATTATTTACTTAAATATATTATTTACTCTCATTAACATTGAGTTATACATTTTATTCTCAACGTCAGATAATATCACTTTAGTCCATAATTTATGGTGATTTTAACATCCCCCCAATGGTACAGACCCATATCTATCAAATGATTTTCTATATCGAAACTTAAAAACGAAAACAAAATGAACTAGGTTGATAAAACTAATGTAACTTATCGATTTATCGGTTCCAAGGAACAAAAATGTTATGCTAAGTTATAAAGAAAGATAACCCACTCTGGATTTTTGAATAGCTCTAGCTCTTCCTCCAGCGCTATCATTTTAATTTTGTAAAGATTCCTTTCCTCCAATAAAACTTGCATTTCATCCAGAGTATATCTGGGACGATTAGGATCTTTACTAGGGCTTTCAGCAGGCACAGAATCAGGTTCATCCTTCCCAGAAGAATCAGTGAAGATATTATTATTGTCCATTAATTTCGCATTACTTTCATTTAGTTCGGCCAAAAGGGATGAATCGTTTTTTTTTTCATTTTTAAAAGTTGAGTTCATAACTTGTTCCATATCACTGGCGTCTTCTTCATTGTCGCCAACATCATCTGAAATTGCAGAATCTCGATTATCTCTGTCTTGCTTTAGCTTTGCTTCTAACATAGAATTATTTTTACGAAGCTGCTGGTTTATTTCTGTTAGACGAGTAGTATGCTCTTGCAGCTAAACGAAACAATTTTAAACAATAAAAAAAGTAAAATTTAACAACTTATCTCCAAAGAATTCTAATATGCTCAAAGTTTGAATTTCATGGTAGAAATAGCCTGAAGAATTTCACTATACATTTTGTTTTAGCCATAAGAGAGTTAGTTTTGCGGAGGTGGAGGAATGCTAAATAGAAATTTTACCACACAAAATAATCTGACTTACTGCATCTATCTCTCTCTTGTGAGCTTTTAGTTCAGTACTCGTAAGACGCAGTTGATCCCGCTGGTTATCAATTGTCTTTTTCATTCTTACCATTACTTCTACATCTCCAGGTAATGCTAGAATAAACCAAACCTCCGTTAACTTAACTCCAGTGAAAAGTCCTTGAGTGAGCCACCAAGATTTATTCAAAGCCTTTTTCAAAACCATACACGTATATTATCAAATACAACCAACAGTGATATTTAATTTCAGACTGTAAGAGCACATTTTATTAAATCTGTCATTAAATTAATTTGGAGACAAAAGGTGATTAAATGATTGAAAAATTATAATTATAACAAAATTTTACAGTTTTTAAAAGATTCAAATTAATTACCTTTATGTTTGTTATTGCACAGCTTGATTATTAATATCGAAACAATATTGTATTAATAATACATAATCTAAAAATTTTTGACTAAAAAAACTTTTCTAACCACACGTCAAATGGTTTCATTAATATAGACCTCAAAAAACTGGTGCAATTTACTTATTTCTATGATGTAAAAGGATTTAAGCACTGACTAAATACTACTACCATTTTGTTTAACTCAATTTCTTGTTTTCTGTAAAAAAAAAAAAAAAAACATTTCGATGTCCTTCAAAAATTACATTTACCTAAGAATATTTTATAATAATATCTATAATAGGTTTAAAACAAAAACTTTCACATAGCTGACAAATTCAAGATTGAATTCTTTCTCCATATAAAAACAAAGTAATTTAAGATAATTTAAAGATAATGAAACTATTAAATATTAGAAAAATAAATTTTTTTTTCGAAAACAATTGATTTAAAATGACCCATAAATTAAAAAGCTACCATATCTTTGAAACTACCATAACGAAATTACCATAAAAACGCCCGTAAGTATAATTGAGTTAGCAAACAACCGAAGTCAAAAGAAAAATTTTGTCTGTTTTAGTCATATTAGTCAAGTTTTAAAATGTTTTGTTATGATGTACCTTTATTTGTAAAGTAGTACAAGACTCCACCAAAACATTGGTCCACAAACCACATTAAACAGCTATCATAACCTTTAAAAACCAAGTTTTACTATGAAAAACTTCTATAAAAATTTACTATGAAAAAAAAATTACCAATGATGTCGGCAGTTCAATAATTCCTAATAAAAAATTACATTATAAAAAAACAAAAAAAAGTAAAAGGTGAAAAAGATTAAGACATAGAAGAAAGAGACGGGTTCAAAAAAATGTGTCAGTTTAAAAAAAACCACAAAGATTAAAAAAAAATAATCAAACAATAAAGATGATTGGCTAGCATTTCAATTGTTATGCATGATTTGAATCGGAACATCGATTGACAAAAGCACCGACCAAAAAATGAAAACATTAAATTAACCAACAATTTTAAGAGCTTCATCATCAAAAAAAAAAAAAAAAAAAAAAAGTAAACATTAAAGAGGAATAAAATGGTTATGGCGCGAATATTTTGTAGGAAATGAAGAAGATTAACCACAAATGATATAAGTAGCTTTGTATAACGAACTAGCATAACTCACAAAGCTTTTATGAAATTTCAAATTACAAGAAGCATGGGCACAAAAACAAATTCAAATAACATTATGACTTAAGAACTAATAAATCTGTGTGTTAGTACTAAAGTTCATGTTATTAGGATAACCTGATTAATGTGGTTCATGGACGTAAATTATAAAGTTTGCTGTCAAATGAAAAATACAACAATGACAAAAAATTAATTAATTTATTAAAGCATATTTTAATTTAATTAGAAGTGAAAAATTCTGTAAAATTAAGAAGATTATTATTTGACTTTACTTTTGTGGTTCATGCATGGCTTCGGTTGATCATTCAATAGTTAAAGTGTCATATAAAATCATAATATGACGTAAAGTTTGAAAAATAAATAATTAACTACATAAATAATTAAATTTGAAATAAATAACAAAACCATTGTAAAAATATCTTTGTAAAATTTTTAAGAAAGCAAAGCATGTCCACCCACATCATATCTCTGTTTTACACGAATAAAAAATTTTAAATGATCTAAGGACATGCTGCCATGCTGGAAGACTTGAAAAACAGCAATCTCTTTTTAAGAACAATAATTAATAGTGGTTTATAAATGCTTTACCAATTTGAGCTTTTTTGCAATTAAGTAACTTAAGGGAAACAAAAAAATGGGTGAAATAAACAAGAAAAAAGAGAAAAACTTCCATGGCAAATTACCGCCGCTGGTTCTTATTTTGATCATTTCTTCTTCTCTTTTATCAAGTTCATCACAGAGGCAATTATTTTCTTCACGTAACCTTTTGATCCTCTCTTCCAGTTCTTTCTTATCCCCAGTTATCATTTCTTCCAGGTAATTGATTTTCTAAATTAGATGGTCATAGAAACTCAAACTTAATTTCTAAGATATTAAAAAACAATAAAGGAACATGATTGGCTTATAAATTTAAAGTAATTCGTCACTCCATTAGTAAAATTTCACGCAATACTGAAAATGATGAATAAATGAGGTGGCATAGGTTTATCATTCAGTAATTAGTTTTTTGGAGATTTTTAAAAAAAAAATACCTTTAAAGAAATATTTTTTTTTTAAAAAACTTTCAAAACAACACAATTTAGAGAAATGTGTTTGCTGGCACATATATAACCTTCAGAGAAAATTTTTGACCAAAAATTCAACCAAAAATAAAGATTGGCTATAACATTTAACTTATCTTGGCCAGTGCTTACACAAAAATAGAAATTTCTTGTTTAGTATAAGGTTCAAATTTGTTTCACTTAGTAGATACTTTAAAAAACCCTGCATGAAAACAATATTCTATAAATAATTGAATCAAAACATATGTAACACATCGCTAAGTTTAATTTTGCTAACAGTATTTTAATCGATTGTTGCCCTAATCATTGTTGGAAATTATGAAAAAAATTTATAAAACACAAAAGACAATAAAATTATTAATAATAAATTAAATCAAGTATTCCATTTATTTCTGTTTTGAGTAAATTTGGAGAAAAATGGCCTCCATGAATGCCTTGTAACATGGCGTTTTAGAATTAAAAGCTAAATTATTATTTCGTAGCAGGTTTTCAAATGATATAAAATTTTTTAATGAAGTTATGGTGACGTTGCGGTGAAGTTATGGTGCTTTGTTTTATCTTACAAAAAGAAAAAATGTGCTTTTAAAAATAGACATAAAACCTTAAAAACAATAATTAAGGCTCCAGAAAAAAAAGCACTTAAAGTAAAATCACCTACTTCTAGCTGTTGCCTTTGAATTGCTTCATCTCGTTTACTGTGTATTGTCAATTGTTCTCGCTCCATCACTAAAGCCTGAATACGCTCTTGTGAGATCTGTTGTTCTTCAACGACTGCTTCTAACTTTTCCAAGACAAATACTATCTTGGGCATAATATCCTCGATAACCTCTTTCCCATAGCTACTGACAATGACTTCAATATCTTTGCCTATTAGCGCAGCATGTTCATAGACATCTGCTGTTGTCAGAGCGAACTCTGCAGAAGCCATGGTCATTAAAAATTTGAAATTCTAAAAAAAGATACATCACTGATATTCTCGCTTAAACGGAAAAACAAATGCTGTGTATGAAAAAAATTTCACAATAAATGATATTTTTACCGCCGTCTGAAAAATCAATAATTAAAATAGAACAAAGCCACAGCTTTGAAATGTGCATTTGAAATGAAATTTGGTTTCAATAAAACTTTACTGAATGAATTTATAAGATAGCAGGTGATTTAGTTTTCGTCTGAAAGAAACCACAGAGTTTAGGTGAGCTACAAGAGGCCCTTATAATAAACTGAAGCAGAAAAGCTATAATGTAATGTTTAAACTATGTAATGCAATGTAACTTTTTTCTCTCCACCATGATCTATCACATGGAAAATGTCGGCGTTAGGAATTTACCCAGGGATGATTGAGGGTCTAGCCAAAAATGGCTCATGGAAACCTATGGTTACTATGGCGACAACCATTTTTAATTTTAAATAAATAAGGTCATGTCCACTTTTAATATTGATTTTGTAGTAGATTCATGATTCATGAGACAGATTCATGACTCTGAATACTTTGGTGTATGGTTGGTAATATTAACATTGAATACTCTGAGGTGGGGTTGGTAAAACATAACATTAAACTTTGTGGAAATAATTAACATTTTACATGAAGTAGTTATATCTTTCATCCAAAAAAATATTGACTACCTGATAAGAATGCTCCAATAACATTTTTGCAAGTGATGACAACACCTTTATTAAATGATTTGAAAAATATGAGCATATGCCAGATAAAAAAAAGTCAAAAAAAGTGTAAAATTATATTATGTAAAATACCTCTTGGAAATCACATTAGGCTGTTGATTTTAACAACAAAACAATTTCTTAAAAATAACACTACAGTTTTGTTTATAATCTTTTCTGTGGATTAACTGTTAACAAAATCATACACATTTATTTACAAAATAGCATGAGAACTTATTAATAAAATATAATCACTATAACATAAGCATTGCTATATTATTAGTCTATACATTTATAGTTTATCTTTATCACATAGTTTTGAAAATAAACAGTTACTAGTTAATCAACTAAAATAAACTTTTTTAAATTTCCTTTTTCCTAAGTGCAATTCTGTTCTAACTAAGACACATTCTCACAGTCACCTTCCCTTTCTTATTTACTTAATGTGTAATATTTAAATATTTTTTTACATTTTAAAATAAGTTTTAGTTGAAACAATTTGTAAATAAATTATTCTCCAAACATTAAAATAATCAATTATCATTTAAATCATGGAATAAACTCTCCACAAAACACAAAGCAAAAGTAAAAAAATTTCACTAACAATAACTTGTTAGAATACAAAATTACTGAGTAATTATACTTAATAGCCAACAATAATGATATTATGAGCTCCTTTTACTGAAAGTTTACTTATTTTATCTCTGAAAAAAAAACGCACCTATCCTAGATTGCACTTGTGAATGTGGAAATACAAATTTTTAAGTAGAGAAACGTATTTTCTAGATAAATTTGAAACTGATATTAATAGAAACAAAAAATCCAATCCAATGCTTTTACTTCCCAAATGTCTATACAGATTGAATATATTTAGTGTGTTACATTAAAAAATCAAAATCGTAACATTATCCATCCGCAGGAAAGATTTTAATGCATTGAGTATAAGAGTACCACAGCATGAAAAAGACTATCAAACAGTTAAGCCTAACTGAAGCTGCAATAACTCTTTTAGTTTTTTATCCAGGTCCTAAAAGAAATTAACTATTATTAAAGGAGCCAGCAATTTCAAATTTCATTAATGGGTGATTTGAACAATTTTATTTCATGATAGAATAACAAAAACAAGACATTGTAATGTTAAAAACAGTCATATAATAAAAAAATCTGCTGTGTTAAAAAAAAAAAAAAAAAAAAAAAAAAAAACAGTACATTTTTCTTATTTTCATAACAAAAGGCGTGCTTATTGTCACTGCTGAAAAAGTATTGAAACATCATTTTGCAGACTTACCACTTTCTATTATTAAAATTTGAATAGCCTATTATTTTACATGATAAATCACATAAAGAATGTATTTTTCTACATGTTTTTCATCTTTCAAAAAAAGTTCTTACCCTCGTACGATTAATGAATAAAAATATATAAAAGGTATATACACCCGCAATAAAAAAGATGTGTTTAGGGGATCAAAGAAAATGTTTTGCTTTCTTTTTCATTTCTTGATTAAATTTCCGAAGTCACTCATTGAATTGTAAGAGTGGCTATTGGCAACAGAGCAAGCATGTGTGGAAAAACATATAAACAAAACAAAGTACGACAATGTCCAAAAAAAAAAATGCAATTGAGATTTTTAAACGGTTCACAAGAGTAGAAAAGTAAGTAAATATTTTTTACTTCATATAAAAATGTTTTTTTGTAACAACAATTTTCTTATTTGATTTTGATTTTCTTTTTTAATGAGTAAAAAACTAGTTTAATAATGTTCAAACGTCTAAGGTGTATCAATATTTCAAATCATGAAAAAACACCTACGCATTTTATTATTATTATTTGTTTTATTGGTTTTTAATTATTACTGCTTTATTATTATTATTATTATTGCTTTTTTTTAATTGTTTCATAAAGGTAAAATTGTTTCCTTTTAAATATTTTTATATCTTTACCTCATGGCTTTTAGACACAAAAAAAATTCAGAAAAAAAAACATGACTAGGCCAATTTTTTCGACCTTAAAAATTGGGTAAAAATTTAAGATGTAATATACTTATGACAGATATATTACAAAGATTATGAATACTTAGGCAATTTTTCATTTAAATTTTGATTTTTGTGTCGAACATCCGCTTTAATTGCTGTGTTCACAAAATTTAAACCAAGAAATCGAACTTTTACATACTTTTACTAGTGTAAATAATAGCTTAAAAACAAGGAATTCCTACCAAAAACTTGATCATCCTTTGAGAAGAATTAACCAAGGTCAAAACACTATTTCCTATATGGAACAATTTAAGAGAATGCACAAAAGCT
Source organism: Euphysa ruthae (assembly GCA_035046665.1). Lineage (NCBI taxonomy): Eukaryota > Metazoa > Cnidaria > Hydrozoa > Anthoathecata > Corymorphidae > Euphysa > Euphysa ruthae. The sequence goes on along the minus strand of JAUZNK010084907.1, from coordinate 14,892 downwards.
AGTAATAATGTTAATATATTCGAACATAATGTGAAGAAACATTACCTTGCAAATTTAAAACAGAGATACAATTCTGGTTTCATTAGACAGAAATTAAATTTGGTATACCATATTATTTATATTAAATACGTATGGTATATATTTGAACATACCGCCTCCTATCCATTGAGGGACCACAATGAAAATAAGGCTTTGGCTTTTCTTCTGCTTATTCCTGCTATCAATACAGGCTCTGTTTTTTTACAATATTTTATTAAATTTAAATTTCTAACATTTATTTTGATATATTTTTATTGATAGTGACTAAATAGTTACTTACTTACATCAATTTGATGACGTGTTCTTTTTTTAAGTTTTTACTGATGTCACAGAGTAGATGTACAACCAACGTACTTTTAATTAATAACAGCATATATATTTTTCATTGATTCAAAAGAGAGTGAAGTGCCAAAGGAAAAAAAACAAGAACAGAACTTGGCAGAGTCGGATGATTTGAGTTTTGAGAAAAACAACAAGAACAACGAGAACAAGCACCCTGACTCCTGAAAATGAAAAGCAAGGTTGATAACATTCCTAAAGAGCTAAACCAATCTCGCAATCTGGACTTCCCAAAAAGCACATTTGGTAAGGATCCAAATCAGAAATCGTTCAACAAAAGCTGGTTTGACCATGGCTGTAATTCAATTCAATTATGATCACGGATGCAGCTATTTTTTAAATGATCACTGTCGCATTAAGAAAAAACATAATATCGTTGTTGAAATTTCAAGGAAATCGGGTATCAATACTGGAAAAATGCTCTGGAAACTGGAAAACAAATATAGTAACGCCCAGAAAGTCTTTACCACTCAGAGGAAACTGAAGCCAAGCTTTGGAGATGGTCGATACATAAAGTTAAAGATACTGAAATGAAAGTAAGGATTCGGGGGGTAATGTCTGTAATGCCGAAATTTGATTTTATATTTTGTTGATGTTTAGGACAAAGTCTGTTGAAGCAAATGAAAATCTAAGTTTTTTTGTGGTATTTCTGCTGCTGAAGAACAAGATTTGGCATCTCAAGTTATTAATGTTTTGTCAAAAACTCGGAATAATGAAATGTATGAACTTAATTGGGAACTTAAAATGGAAATCGCAGCTTGGTGTGTCTAATGCTAAACTGCCATGAAAAAGAAAAGTACTTGACTATTTTCAAAGTACACCAAATCCACAGGAAACATACTATTTTCATGATTTGCCGAAAACATTATCGTCAGTTGTATTTTGAAGCTTTTGATCTTGTTATTCATAGTATTACGCAGAGGTTTGATCAGCAAGATTTCAAAATTTATGTCAATCTGCAGGAATCTCCCCTCAAGTCCATCAAAGAATAATCTCAACTCAGCCTGTCATTTTTATGTTTAGGAAATTAACAAAAGTCTCACTACAGCATAATTAGCTTTACTCTCTAGCATTGAAAATCACTAGGATATGATATAAAGGCCTTTACTATTGCTGACCTCATCACTTTTTTAAAGAGTCTGGAACATTCTAAAATGGTCAAATTTACCCTACGTAAAATTGGAAAGATTGCCAAGTTGCTACTTGACATGCCTGCTACAAATATTTGATTAAATTCAAGTTTGATTAGTTCGAATACGTCATTTAATTAAGTCATCTAAAACTGAAACTATCTAGCTTTGCCAATCATTCAAAAAATAATTTCACTAACTTAGTATAAAACTAATCTTTGGTCAAAGAAATGGTAAACTGATAATAAGCCCTTAGTATACTTGAATAGGAATGTCAGTCATTTAATTTTAGATTGTAGGCTATAAAAATCTATGATAAAAATATATGAATATTAATCCCTTAGGAAAACAAGAAAGGTTCTGATGATATGACAGTTAATAGAGAATAGAAACTAACCTGACATTGAAGAAACTGTGTGTTTTAATGAAGTTTACTCTATAAATATACTTACATTTCCCTACTTTTTCCTCAAAAACCTTCACCTGCTCGTTGAACAAAGCTACCATCTTTTTTTTTTAGTTGTCTAAAAACATATGATTAATTGCCGATAGCATAACTTTCAATACTTCTTATCACACTTCATTAATAATTAATGTCTTGTTTTTTGATTATATGAAAAAACTGTTTATATCAACAAATTCGTGAAATTTGAAAAAATTGTACGGGTCAATTTTTACATATTTTGTCTCGTCATTTCTTTACTAAAAGTATTTTAACAGTAAGTGTCATTAGTTTGGGGACACTTGTTTTAAAAAATTCTAAATCATTGATTTACCTTGATAGTGTGGCAATTCTGTTATAACTAGCTTCATAGAAAGTTTAGTAAACTGAAAATGTCAATTTTTGAGTAAACCCAAAAATATTGATAAATTTTAATATTTTAGCCAATTTTTTTGGGCTTCCAAATTTATTTCAATACCAGCGACAAAGAATTTATTTCTATTTACAGCTTTATATATATTAATCACTGGTAGTGTAAAAAAATTTGTTTGTTGAATTCTATTGCGGTTTTCTTCTATCAACAATTACCATATACCACTTTTAACTATGGCTTGCTAACAAGCTTGCCATGCTTTCACAAACCTTTATATATTGATGAAATCACCAACTTTTTGTTAAAATTATATACCTTTAAAAAGTTAATCCTTGTTAACAAACTGGTTTAAATGCAGGTGTAGTTGATTTATTTTTAAAGTTTACTTCTCTAGATCCACCATGTTCTGCACTAATAGGGTAACCTCTAGTAGGTTGTGGTATTTTACCACGCACAGACGTTCATTCACACACAAAAAGACTAAATAAAAATCTCTTATTAATCCTTAGTTTGCGCATCATGTTGTGCTGGGAAAAAGGGAGACCTACCTAAGACGCAGCTGCAGGCCACTAGTAAAGGCTACTTTCCCTCTAAGAACCCCTTAAACCTGTCTTCATTCTTCAATTCTTTAGTCTTCTTTAGCATTAAATTCCTTATTTCTTCTTTTCTTTAACTGTTACATTCTTTAATTTTCTTCTTTGATACAAGTTTCAGCAGCAGATAATATTTGATAAATATGATACTTGATAGGTAGCATATGGTAAATGTTGATAGAGGTAGTAACTGAATAGGTTTCATTTTTAGAGTTATTAAATGAGCTGAGAAAATTTATTTGGTAAGCTGGAAGAGAGGCTGTTACAAAGTTATTATAACAACTGATATATTAAGATCATCAGAAATAATATTCTCGAACATTTTTCTCAGAATATCTCTTGAGAAAAAACGGAAAAAGTTTTTTGAGCCAAAATGTATATGTACATTTGGGCAAAACAACTGAAATTTAAAAACTACATTTTTTTTAAACCCAAAAAATTCTGTAGAAAAACCAAAAGTTTCCAGTAAATTATACAAGGACAGACAAAAATATGCTTTCACTAAATTTTTTTCAAGACCTAGAACTAGGCACAAAAATTTTCAGAAATGGTCAGATGGGTTAATAGAAACATGCCTATAAAATGCTTATATTTTACAGAGAAATTGACAGATTTCAATAAAGTGTATAACAAGCTTTTAGGCCTTATTAATGGCCTTATATCATAGTACAAAATTTCAGAAAGAAATAGAAAGTGGTTACAGGGAAAATGTATTAAAAAACTGATGATGAACATGAGTGAATTCAACAGATTCAATAAAAAAAATACATATTTCTTTATAAATTTCAGCAGAATTGCTTCATTTTAGCCCTTAAATGAAAACTTATAAATAAGAATATTCAGGTAAGGCATTGAAAAGTAAGAATTTTCTTCAAAAACCTAGAACTAATATTGTTCTTTCCACATATCGCCTTACAATTAAAATTAAATAAAATTTTCATAAAAAACTCATAAACAATTTAGGAAAAATGTAAGCAGACTGATATCAGTGATACTATAAGACCAATTAAAATTCAAAACCATAAGTTTTGCTCTAAAATGATTATAATTTTATAATTGGTCATATCTACAGCCAGAAACAAAATATTTATCCTAAAATTGTCATATTTATACCCTTTTAGAAAAGCCTAATGGAGTTAACCGAAAATGCTATTGACACACAGTTGATTTTCCATCATCCATAAAAAATCCAACCAGCAAATTTATTTAATGAAAGTGAAGTTTTCTACGGCCTTTGAAAATAATGATATCACAAAACCCACTCAAGCTGCACAGTACTGATTTCTTATTCCATCAGAAAATTTATGTTCACAAAAATTTGTACAGGGTGTGATAATTACCAATTAATGACTGGATTTTATTTTGTATAAATCTATAAAAGTGTTGCTAGAATTCTTAAGTTATCCTAAAAGATAATAATCTTTTTTTTTTAATTTTTTCATCCATAGAAAACGTCATGGCATAACAACTAGAAATCATGAGAATAATTTCAATTTAATTCAGTGGAACAATGATTGCCGTTTATCAAAACATTTCAAAACTTTTAAAGACTACGGCAGACAAAATGCTGAATATAATTTGCTGGCAATGGCTCACAACATTACATATTTTACATGAAAATATGTACTCATCTTAGGGTATATCTATTAATATATCAGGTGCAAAATTTGCTAATTATGGGTTTATACATTCTAATCAAAGTTAGTAGGCTAACCGTAGATTTAAAATCGGTGTACTTTACAGGTAACAAAAATTCTTTTTTAATGCACAGCTGTGAATCTTATTTCATATATATCCATAGTCACTACTCATGGCAACGCCTGCAATAAATCAATCTTACGCTATGCCGGATATTGATAAAATAATAAGTAGAACCGGATAGCTCAGTCAGTAGACCTTCTGACTAAATCTAAACTTATGGTATCTATAAATTTTTGAAAAGGTTTAAATATAACCTTGCTGCAAATAATTAAGAGTTACTGCATCCCACAATTTGTTTTGAATTTACAAAATTAGAAATTTATATAGGCAATCGAAATGTGCAACGGCCAAAACCAGACAATATTGAAAACACAGATATTTTAAAGAATTTAATAACTATCTACTGAATTTCTACAATACCCCCTACAGCTTCTAGCTGTGCTTTCATTTTGTCAGCCTCTTCTTTTGTAAGTTTTTCTTTAACCATCTGTGGAGCACCTTCAACAAATTTCTTAGCCATAACTAAGTTCATGTCCGGCATTACTAATTTTATTTCTTTTATAAGTTTCACTTTTGACTTTTCATCAAACTTCAGCAAATTTACTGAAAATTCAGTTTGTACTTCTTTCTCCACTTCTTCCTCCACAGGTGCTGTAGGTGCCACCATTCCTGTCATTGGCATCATAGGTGCATCCTTTATGTTCAATTCTTGTTTTAGCAACGTATTCAAGCTTGAAACTTCAAGTAACGTCAGTTTGGAGATTGATTGCACAATATTGACAATTTTTTCAGGATATTCTTTAGGACCAGTTGATGGAGGTGGTAAAGTACACATGCAACTAAGAGCATAGGGTTGATGTGGAAACGGTCGTGAAAGTAGCCGTAATTTTGAACATAATGAAAATATAGATCTTTTTGAAGAATTCATTTTGTTCTTAATTTAAAAAACAAATGATTAAAGTATGTAAACAAATTCTTATTTTATTCTGATTCTGGAAAAGTTACTTACATTTTCGCATATTATGTTATATGGGCATTAAAGCAAAGCAGACAGCTATTTACAAATATTGTTCTCATTTTTGTGAAATTTCAAAAAGAAGTAACGCTTAAGTGGTTAAGTCAGGCTCATGGCATATCCATTTTGGCAACATAAACCACAAAACTTTTTTTGTCTGTAAAAGCAAAATTTTTCAATGTAAAAAAAAAAAAAGCGGGTTTGAGCTATGTCATTTCTGATCAGATCAAAGTAGAAGTTGTACATTCTGATTGGCAAAGAAAGAATCAAAATTCTTTCAGCTAATCTACATAGCTCAATACTAGTGGCGTGGAGAAAGCGGAGAAAGCTGCTAAACGGAAGTATGAAATAATTTTCAATTTAGCTTCAAAAACCAACATTTTATCTCATGTCTGCTAGTGACTGATATGTATACAACAATGTATACAACGTATCAGTCGTCACTCCACCCAGAAAATCACTTGTGCCTTCAAAATTTTTACAAAGCCCCAAATGCATACACATTTTACTCTAAGTGTTATAAAAAAAAAGATCTGCAAGACACACCTTTTCATTAAAAGACTTCTAATTATAGTTATTGATAAGTAAATATAATTTGGTGTTTGTAGCTCAGTGGTTATTGAATTGGTTTTCAAACCAGAAGTCGGGGTTTCTATTAAACCTAAAGACTGATAAATATGCGTAAAAAGGGCTAAAAAAACACAATTTTTTTCCTACCCAACAAAAGCTAATAAAAATGTAAGAGAGAAGTCCCATCCAAAATGAACCAGGCTTAAGAACTTAAGCTGACAACTTCGATCGCTTGATGGAATCGAACAAAGAGAGGATCTACAAGTTAACAGTCACGAGAAAATTCAAGTTCTTACCTTGGCTCCTGAAAATCGGCCAAGGAAAGAAATTAGACTTCTTTAGAGTAAAAGACTATCTGGTTTGCCAAGTTAGAAAGCTGAAGATAGAGAAAGGAATTCTGGCAATACCTTCTCCCAAACTTAGCTGTCGTATACCTCACGAAACTGCTGTCCTAGTTACCTGATTCTATGTGGATGGTTTGAACTCCCATTTTCTGCATGTGTACTCCACAAATTTAGAACAGATTGATACTGTGCAGCCTATCAGAACCATTCAACGAATTTAAAAATGTCAATCCTGACATTAAAATTGATCTCTCCAAGTCTTGTTCTTTTAAACCCAAATAGTATGTCTATGTAGGTGCATCTAGTACACATGCCGTCTGATTCAGCACTCATCAACAAAATGCTAAGCTCTTAGTTAATGCTACAAAGTGGGATTATGATTACAAAGATTTGATGAAAAATGGAGAGCAATATGTGTATGGTTCTTCGGTGTGAACAATGTGCCAGACAAAGACGCTTACGTTTTCTTGAGATGAAAGATGATGACAAAATTTACATCAACTAATGGCAAACACCTAACAGAGCAATGATGATTACTCAGACAGTAAATGTAGAGAAGTACTGAAAGTTATTGGCATCTTCCATCAATAACCCATTCCTGCATTGAAAAATGTTTGGAGAAATACCTTAAAAAACTCAAAAGAAATTTCAAACCAGGAGAATGCATTATACTTAGTGAATTTGCTGAGAATTAATATATTATGATACAGGATAAACTTCTGACTCACTCCCCTTCACCCAGTCCTCTATTATATATCACCTGGCAACCATAAAAATTCGTCATTCTGCTTTGTGTCAGGTGAACTTTTTTCTTAAAAATATTCAGAAAAATGCATCAAGAAAAACTTCCGACATACTCAGAAGATGATTTGCTTCAGCGATGGCTGCACAGGACAATACAGAAATCTTAAGAACTTTTTGAACCTTTATTTGCATTAAAGTGATTTTAGTTTGGATGCTGAGTGGGTGTTTCTCACCACCAGTCATGAGAAATAACTGTGCAAATGGATTGGTAGAAGTCAAGCTTCAAGAAATAATCAGTCTCTAACGCCCCACAAACAATCAGATTTTAAGTGTGAATTGGTATAACTTTCAAGAGGTAAATAGCAAGAATTTCATATAAAAAAACTTTCTTTTTACTTTATTTTATCAACTTATAGCATCAGAAAAAATAGAAAGAGACCTAGTAAGATTTTTTTTAGATGGACAGACGTGGGTCAATTTACACAGGCTTTGTTGACAATGCTGGTAGTTAAAAAAAAAAATAAATGCATGTTTGTGGATTTGGGCCTTCAAAATTCATCTAACCAATGAGTTTTATAGACAAAATTGTACAATCAAAGTGCTATACTTACACTTCTTGGGCACATGTTATATATTAGCTATGATAATTTTTCAAATAATGTAATCAATATAACAAAAACATTTAATAAATTTGAATGTCTAGATCTGTGTGCGGCTTATGCACACAACTGAAGTCGAACACTAAAATTTTTTCAGTCTAACCATGCTTTGTTTAAGTGTCTCTTTTTATTTATATTCATACAATTTTGCTTATGATAATCTCAAATATAATCAGATAAAGTTGTTGTTTCATTTGCTTGCATTTGACACAAAACTAAAGGATTCAAAAATTTTAGCAAAAAAAGTCTAAGAACATTTTGGCTTGAGAAAATTTTCAGATATTTAACAAAATCCCAGCAGAATAGAAGCGTAAGTACTAAGTATTAAGTACTAAGCGTAAGTCTTTGAGAGAAAAATTATGATTTTTACAAATATTTCTTTTTTTTCAGAATGCCTGCCCAAAGTTTGATAAAACCTTTAAAATCTCCAAAATACTTAAATTACTACAAAATAATTTTCAACAACTTTATTTTCTTCAAAATTCCAAGAATATCGCAAATTAAGATCAAAATATGCCAGTTTCAACTCTTTTGAGACTTAATTAAAAGCGAGACAAAACACTAAAATTACCAAAAATGATATTTCCTAACATAACAGTGAATTTTGACAAAGCCAACAATTACTTTTTTTATTTTACAGGCTGAACATTTATTTTGAAGCATTTTGAAGCATTGTAGTAATAAATAATTAATGTAATTAGCAATTAATGAACTCCTAACTAATAAAAATCATCAGTCAGAAAATAAAAAGGATCCCCATCCCATTTTGAGCATAATGGCTGATAAATAGCAGATAAAAAATTTTTGAACAAAAGATCAACCTAATTTGACATGTTTCATGAAGTCTTAGACATTTTCTGAAAAAATTTTCAAGATGGTTGAAATACTTAAATAATGAGAAATAATATTTCTTAATAGAGAATAGAAGAAACAATTTAATGAAATTCCAAATTTCTCTGAAAAATACAATTCTAAACTATTCATATCACAAGTTTGATTTTGGTCAGACAGAGTCAAATTAGGATGTAATGAAGTTAATCTCTCCAAATTTACACAAAATGTTTAATGACTCATTAATAAGGACCAGGAAAGGAGTTAAAGCCCTATCTATACTGCTTATCATGGTCAAACCTGTATCTAGTACTATACACCTATTTATTTAAAAATAAAACAGAGATACTAATTCATTTGCTAAATCTTTTGTAAGCAAGTGTCTGCGCATAAATTTATTTATATTCTGAAATATGAAATGTACAGAAACTAAATCTAATATCATGTTATTAAATACATGTATTCTGGAGATGAACATGCTTCTTCACATTTTTATATATGCTAAAAATTTGATATAAATTAATATAAATTTTCAAAAATCCATAAGTTAAAAATATAATATCCAATTTAAATTTTGATAATAATGATGTATATTTATACAATAAAATATTTTAAATAAATTAAAAGATTATTTTAATATATACTTCTTCAACTAAAATTTTTAAATTGCTTTGGGGTCAAGGATGGCAATAAATTAGTTCCATATAGATAGCAACCCTAGAGCAATAAACAATATCATGGGAGGATTTTAATTAGCTTAAGGTGTGTCATGACTCACAATAACAAATAATATGGTAAAAAGATAACAATAATGCTGAGTAAAAATATTGATTAACATGCTTTAGAATTTAACCAGTTAGACCTAAATATTGACTTTTGGGCTTCTTTTAAACAAAACAAAAAAAATATTGAGTTTTGCACCAGAGGCATAAATCTGGTCTTAATCCGGTCGTAATAAACAAGTCACCTAAAACAATATTGTCAACCTGCAAACTCTTTATTGACCACATAATTTGTGAATTTTCTGCGACAGGAAATTTCCTAATCAAATCCAAAAAAACTTTTGATCTTAAAAATAATATTTGAATTAAAACTTACAAAAAAATGACAACTTAATTTTAGTATTAACAAAAGATACCAGACTCAAAGTAATCAATTAAAAAAAGCAAAAACTCTACAATTGTTGGTAATGCAAGATAGCAAACTGGAAATTTTTTGAGGACTGGCAATTTTATTGCCTAAAGTTAGAGACAAACTTATTTTATAATACATGCCATAGCTTACCTCAGGGCACAAAAATATTTAAAAAAAGTGTACGGTTGCACTTAAGACACTTAAGACTCTTCATAAATGATTTTAAACACCCTTTTCCCCATCCCATTGCTTATCAAAAACATATAACAAAATATCTTTTATAGAATTTAATTCTTTTTAGATTCTAAGACCGTCCATAAAAGCATTTTCCATTTCAGATGACAAATAATAAAATTCGCATACCCTAACAAAGCGGTTTAGTATCATAATTTAAAAATAAATTAAATTGAAACCATGCCTTTAATTTACCATTTGATGCCTAGCCAAACAAAACAACATAGCAGAAGCTTTGATACTGTGTCTTGTTATTATCTACTTTAAACCCTAACATCATAAAATAAATTTTATCCAAATCTTTCTAATATTAAAAAAAATAATTAGTAAAAAATATCAAATTTTACAATGTCAATTATAAATAATTTATCAAATTAACAAAATATTTGCAAATATTAGCGCACTAATAGCAATCTTGAAATACATTTTAAATGTAAAAAATTTGATATAAATTTAAAGAAATATTAAAAGAAAATTATAAATATATTTTTAAACATGAAAACTGTAGCTTTCTAAATTAAGCTTTTTCAACAACAAAAAAACAATTTATGTGAAAAATTTTATATTAATCAGCATTTCGGGTCATTATGTAGTAAATATGTTTTATTTAACGTATGTAAAAAAAAATTTGGGATTTTTTTTAATTGTTGCAATTTTTTACTCTATTTATTTTTATTATTGCTATAAGTTTTTATAGGTTGTTATTATTTTTATTAGTTTTTATTAATGTAAAATAGTTAGTTGGTTTAATCAAATTAAAGAGATATTCACTACATTACATTAAGCTACATGCATTACGGAGCAAATGCACTAAATGCACTTTCGTCAACTGGAATGAACGATCGAAAACCTGTTTTCTGAGGTTTAGCGTAGGATGATAATGATTGGTAGCGTTCGCGAAGGACATATGCGACCCATTTGGGAAGTCTATCCCTTGTAAAAACACCCTTTTTATTTCCATCCACTCTCTTCAAATCTAAATATAGCAAGTAAATCATTTAATTTCCAGTTTTAAACAACATATATATATTAATCTAATCGACTGTAAAACGTAATATTGCAATAAATATTCAGTTAAAAGTCCATTTGTTTTACTTTTGCTTGGTCATTCTATTTTTTGTGAAGCATCATAACAAGCAAAATTTGCATATAACAAATAAAAAAAATAAATAAATTACCAAATTTCATACAAATTTATATTGAAACTATGTGAAATTTTTTGTTTTTTTAATTCATACAAATAACTGGTAAATTAAGGAATAGTAGATAGGTGAAACTAAATCATTTTAATGGGTTTTCCATTGAAAAACATTTAAAAAATACTTGAAATTTACTAAAAAGAGTGGAGAAAGATTAATTTTCTTTGCGAAACTTATATTTTTATGAAATAAATTACTTCACAATGTTTTCAGATAATTTTCCAGATTTATTTGCAAATTAAATTTATGTATAGTAAACAATCTAATAAGCTCCCAGTCTCTTACAAGGGTCTTCTTCTAAAAAGCTCTGTCTTTAATAAACATCATCCCAAATTCGGAGTACTTATTTGAAAAGTGTAGACAAAAAAAATTGATATCACACGAGCAAAAAATCAATTTTTCTAATATTGATTCTTTATTTTCTAAAATAAAATCAGTTTCCTTTATATTATATTATTTTCCTTTTTATAATAGGTCTTCATCGCAGCTGCTACAGAACAAGAACTTTTGGGAGGTGTAACTATAGTCTAATATCTTCTATAACCAAATATAATCAAGACCTATCGACTGAATATTGAGAGAATAACATTTACCCAAAATCTGGCCAAACATTTGCTAGATACAATGCAAGACGTTTTTTTTAATAGTGCACGACTTAAATCATGTAATATTTCAAATTCTAATGAAATAAAACTTAATTTTAAAAAATTACTCCATGAGAATTCTCCATAAGATTTGGTAGAAATATAACCTAAAATATTGGGGAAGGGCAAAGCCATAAAGAATTTAAAGCAACCAAATCTACAAAATTAAGGTTTTACAACTAATCCGCAGCAAAATAGACAGCAGAATAATTTATCAAAAGCAATTTATTAGGTCCCCAGCACCTCAGTGTTAAAATAAAGATATCTAATTCTTAATTCAACTTTGGGAAAATTTGTTTAGATGTTATTGTTTTGTTTTTTACATTAAACTTTAAAACAATAACATTCATTACTTACCTTGTGCAGTCATGAAATCAGCCAAGTTCCAAATCATCTCTCCCACTAAACCATTACCTTTAAGCTTATCAAAGACGGGGAAGTATTTGCGCACTGTTTCAACTTGATAATCCTCAGTGAACATAGTAGAAGGAAGCTGAGTCAATAAATTATTTAAAAACTATACTATTTAACAAGAATAGAATGGAACAATGTTAGGAACTTCTCTAAAGAACAGAAGCTGCAAGGGCAAGCTGCAGGGTACAGTTTTAACTTCAGCAAATATAGAAAATTAAAACTAAGGTTAAAAAAATAACGTTAAATAACCATACTGTTTAAAAATGCTGAAACTAAAGGCGGACGATGCTAGGTGTACCTAGAAAATTCAGTTTACACAATAGTTTTCTAACAATTCAAAGAATTCAAAGAATTAATTGAATCTCTAGAGAAGTTTCATAAAAAATTGTGTTTCCAGAAAAGCACATGATGTTGCCCTCATGAAGCTAAGTCAATGAGCTTTAAATTCATTCTCATACAGCCTAAACCAAAAATTTAAGATTTTAAATTTTTGCATAACTTTTTTTCTTTACAACATGAACTTTTATGTATTTAATTAACTATGTTTTCTAAGGTCACTTGCCACATAATAAAATTTTAAAATAATTCTTTAATTTACTCTCATAAGACTTATTTTGAGAATTTCTTACAACCATGAAATTTTTTTTATTAACCCATACTTAGGAAATTCATACATAGGAAATTCACACAAAAATTCAAAGATTGAATAATTTAATTAGAAAGGGAAACTAACATTTTTTACAAATTAAAAAAAAAAAAAAAAAAAAAAAAACATTTGCTTTTGAAGAAAAAAGATGAGGAGTCATTTAAATAAAGTTGTACTACTACAATTCAGTACACAAAACAACACATGTTGGCTTATTTATTTGCTTTGTGTGCTAAATATCAAATTAATTCAGACTTAATTGATTAATCAATTCCTCTTCTGTTTCGAAGAATATTTCAAATTCAGTTTTTGTTGGATAGTTATATAAACAACCTATTAAAATTGAAGCGACTAAAATAGTGTTTTTTCTTTCTTCTACTGTTCATCACAATAGACTAATTTTTTAATATTGTTCTAAACAATATAACAACTTTTTTCTGGCATATGAGTGGTTGATATAAAACTATAAATTCCAAGGTCTTTGTATTTTCAAACAGTTTGAGGAAACTTTATAGCCAATAATACAGTAAATTCTTCTTACTCTATGAAGTCCTGCAACAGCATCTGCTCCATACTCTGACATAATAACTGGTTTGTTAGTGTAATTGTGCCAAGATTTGAGGGCGTTTTCAAGCTGCAGTGCAATAATTTCTATGTGACCACTGTCATGGTACCACGCATAGTAACTGTTATAACAGATAACATCAACAAATTGAACCTAAATTATAAAAACAACATATTAATTACAGGCACAAACAACTGCCTTTATTTTAGTCTTATCAATTTGAAAAAGCCTAAGCTTGTGATCACCTTTGTTAAAAGTTATCTTCATCGGTGACATAACCCAGAAACTTTTAAGAAAAGAGTCAAGCTTGAACGTTTGAAAGGTTGACAGGTAAAATGATCAGTAATATGATTTCAAAATCACATAAATTATTGCTCCTTGCCCTTATCAGAGCCTTGAAACCTGAATAAGTGCAAAACGTAATTATTTTTTTAATTAAACAGCCCGACTGTGTTTGGAAATAATAATCTAATGAAATTACAGCTTTATCATCCAACCACATTTGATTTCCAACAAAAGTCACTGGCCTAGTGGGATCCAACTCTCTTGTATTTGCAATTACAGATCTGTAAAAAAAAAAGTAAAGATTTAATACTTGATACCATTTAATGGTGTTCATCATCACCAATAGCTTGTAACTCAATTGCATAATCTTAAATAAACAGGTTTAGAGCTTAAACAGACAACAAACAACAAACAGAAATTTTGTGTGTCTGTGATATATGATTCAACAGGAGTTCAAAGATAGCAAAAGTAAAAAAAAAAACTAAAATATAGATAACTGTGACCACAGAATCTCTAATCCATTAAACATTGAAAAATAAATTTAAAAACAATTTTTTAAAAAAATAGTAAAAACATTCTAATTCCTACAAAGTGTTATAAGCTATATTTAGTCAAAAAGATTGAAATACAGATTAAAAAGATGTGAAAAAAAAACCTACATTCATCTTCCCAAGAAAAGGACAAGATGACATTCAAAAGCTACATCCAGATTTGAAAAAAAGATGCATTTAAAAATTATATGTGCATGTTTCAAAAAAAATAAACATAAAAGCGTTTAAATCGTCGGAAAAAAACTTATACCACAGGTAAAATTTTTAGCTTGTAAAAATTATCAAAGCGTTGAAGAAAATGCCAATTTACTGATACCATCTTATAGTTGCAAAACAGACAAAAGCAATAAAAAAAAAAACAATGATAAAATCAAACAATCACATTAATTTCTAATATTGGATATTCAAAGTTTTCTAACCATAATTCAGCATAAATAAAT